>JAPMOQ010016726.1:717810-750061 GCA_026543055.1 Argiope trifasciata
TTTCTTCTCCTTTCTTAAGAAAACATAAAAAATAGAGAATCATGCTGCAGAAACCATGCGAAAGATCATTTATTACTTTGTGTTTAAAAAATCATAAAAAATAGAGAAGTAGGCTGTAGAAACCATGTGAAAGATCATAGATTACTACGCATTAAAAAAACATAAAAAATAGAGAAGATAGGTTTAAAAGAAAAATGCTGATAACTTACATTTTGAGTCCTTTCTAAAGCTGTAAGTAAATGCGATTATTTCTATAACTTATATATTTTTTGCAATGTATGATAGATCCTGATTTTGCTACATCATCTACTTGTTAAGAGTAAAGAAAAAAACTAATTTTTAACAAACAATAATAGAACGGAAGTCATTAAATATTACAACAATGCATGCTCACAGAAAATGCATCGTAATTTAAAGTGTCGGAATTGAAATTTTGGCATTTATATAACCTGATCTCGTTTTAAAGATAGTGAATCGTAGAATATGTTCCCCACTTCATAATAAATCAAAACATTTTAGAGGCATGAATTAACACGTTTTTCGTTAAACTGACTAAAGAAATCTGATTTGTTTTATTTAAGAAATTATAAATGCGTCTTGCAGCAATGATATCATCTGCAGACAGCATGACTCTGAATTTTAAGTTCATTATACTACATTGTATGCAAGATTATTTAGATCATGGCAGTCTATTATCAAATCCGCAGCATTTTCCCATTAATTGATTCACCTCATTTTTTGAACAGGAATTGAAATCGAGGTTGCTAAATAACAGAATCATTGCTTGTTCGAAGCAGATATCTCATCTACTCAATCATACACAGTTTGTATCTCTGAAATCTGAAACCTGAAACCTACTTGTAATAATATGATATGGGAATTCGCAAATTGAGGTTCGATTCGGATGATATTTTAGGCATTTTAAGTTTGTTGAAATAAAATGTCTTAAGATAAATTATCTATATATTTGAATCAAATTGGAAAACGGAAGAACAAGTCTTAATAGTTAGCCCATTTCGTCGATTTTTACTTCGTTTGAAAGTTAATGACTCTTAGACATACCATCAATGTTCTCGTGTTACTTAATTAATTCCATTTTCTAAATAAATCTCAAAGCCACTAGTACTTCACTGCATATTCTCCATCGGAAAAAGCCTTACCAGTTTCATCAATTTTTATTTCATTTGAAAAATTCTAGATATGCTTTCTATGATATCTTGTCCTAATTCCTTTTTAAACAAAATCTGAGAAACATTACTTCATTATAAATTCTTGATGTAAAAAAATTCCTTACAGAATTTTCCAGCCTTAACCATTGTCTCGATTTCGCCAATTTTTTTTCCTATCATTTGAATCCTTATGATGTCTATATACATCAGCAATAGTCGTCTGTTCCTATTCGCTTTACATTTTTGAGAGATATCACGAAATAAAAAAAATGCCTACACCTTTAACAACTTGGCGGAATTCTTCAACTAATTTCATCACTTTTTATATGCACCTCTATGTAATTACCATAGCCTGAATTTAATGTCCACAGTATTAAACTATATTTTTATCTAGTGTGATAAATCCTGGCTCATTGAAGCTGGTTGACATTAATAAATCGATACTATTAGTACGATCACCGAAGATGACCTACATGCAATTTAAATTTTTGAAGGGTAAAATGGTTCTGTAATTCGACATTGAAATTGGTAAAAAAGATATTTACATGATTTTTAAAATTCGTAAATAAATAGTTAATAGGAGAATTTTTATACCTGGACCGACAAAATAAAAAGGTAAAAAATTTTTTTATTATTATTTCGCGTTTATTTTATTTTTTAATTCAAAATAATCCTCTCCAATACACTAATTACAAGTGATTAATTCAAATGCCTGTTACAAATCAATTTGCTGAGGTTTTACGATCAATTTGCTCCAGGTTTTATGAAAGGAATGTCATCAAAATCAAACACTTTTAAATTCATTTTAAGAAATAGAAGAAATAGCAAAGGGCAGAAACAAGAAAACACAATGATGATTTAATAAATGGACCTGAATCTCCTGGCTATGTGTGAGTTATGGACGTGATTGTTATCATGCATCAAGCACAAATGCCGGACAAATGCGGTGAATAATTTTACCATCAAATGTTTCAACGTATTTAAATAAACTATTTGCGTAGTAGAACCATTTTGTGTGTGTGTATGCATTTCGATAATATCCTTCAAACCGATGAAGTAAATAATTATTACTTTGATTTAAGATTGAGCATCTTTTGTATTATCTTCTTATGATGGTATTTTTTTAAAAATTTTCCTTTCATGATTTTTTTGAAAATCCTTTTAAACATTATGTTTAATCATCTCTAACAACCGATTTTATATAGTTTGGATGCGACTTTTCTCAACATTTTAGTTTTATTACAATTGTGTGGCATAATTTTTCCCAACTTAAAAAAAAATGACAATTTTTAAACTTCAAAAAGTCTGTCAATATCAATCACTTTCACAAATAATCTCTTCAAAAATTTTCAATTAATATAAAAATAATGATGGTGTAATCGAGACTTCGGAATAAAGTTTTATAGTTGAGTTATTTTTAAAGAAATAAGTGTATTAGTCTGAGATTTATTTAATCAAAATTAATTTTCTGTAGTTATCTCAGAAATATGGCGAGAAAATTTCAACGATTTAAATACATAATTCAGTAAAAATGTAAAACTGAAAAAAATGAATGCCTCCTTTATGAATTAAAAAAAATACTCATAACCAAAGAAACATTTTCGTATTTCAAGTCTCATGATTTTTTTGAAAAATGCAATAAAACTGTGAAATTTTGAATAAAAGAGATTGCAAAACAACACTGGAATCAAAATATACCAGTTAAATTGTCAAAGAAGGTTTAGAACTTTAAAAAAATTGTGGAAATATTTTTTTCTGATAAACATCTATATTGTAAAAACCTACCAAATTTTGAGCCAAATATCTGTCAATTTGTTCCTTCAGAAGTATATAAACGCGATCATTCAAAAAGGCAATGACTTAAATATATCAAATATATATCGTACAGTTTTGGTTTTCATTAATTAAGGTGTACGTACATCCTTGAAACTTCGAAAATCGTTCAAAATCGAATTTTTTTTTATTGCTTCAAAATGTTCAAGATCTTTTACCTTACAAACGATATTAAGATTAATGAAAATTCGGAAAATTTCTTGAGTTATAAGGATTATTATAATAGTACTTTCACTAAAATCTCTAGCATTTTTTAATAGAAGTTAACACAATTACTGCCGACAAGTTAATTAATTAAAATGTTAAATTAGATTGAATGTAACAATTTGATTGTGAATTCTTATCAAATATCACTCTTGACATTATATCTGTATATCTGTCTATCCACCTGTGACAAAGACGGTTAACTTTCAGGTGGAAGGAAGGAATTTGGTACACGATCTTTATACCAAATTTGTGCATTTCTATAGAATTTTATGCGAAATCCATTCAAAGGAAGTTCATCTGCTCGTTGTTTTTTTTTAAATAGAAGTTAAAACAACTACTACAAATCAAATTAATTGATTAAAATGCTAAATTAGATTAAATGTGACAATTTTATTGTAAATATAAAATTTTGAAATAAATTCGTCAAGTGATTGGGTATCTAACCATCTTCACTTTCGCAAGCATATTAGTATGAAAAATTGAAAAGCCCAATGATTTATGCAAATCAATTTTTGTATGGAATTTTGTGACAACAACTTCATTTCTGTTCCAACTTTTGATTCCAAATGTTTAAAAAAACGCCTATTAAAGAGATTTTCGATTTCCAGGTACTATTAACCGCATGTTAGCCAATAATTGCTTCGATGATAATAATTACTTAAAGCCAATAATTGCTTTAAAACGATTGCTTTATAGATATATTAAAAATACTAAAATCATGTCAAAAATAATTATTTCGTAGTTATTGTTCACAAATGTCGTGTAAGTCATTATTGTTTTTTTTCCAAAATCCACAAGACAGACAAGGAAAGAGAGATTATTTATTTTTATTTGGGAAGATCATTTCTTCTGGTTAGTTTTTACCTTACAAAATAATAGGTACTTAAAGCATCTGGCAGATTGATTACGACAAATGATATGAGCGGCGCTTTTTATCAAATGACTCTCAAGTCATGTACATTTACTTGCATGCCCAGAATGTTAAAAATAAATTCAGGAAAGGAAAATATATTAAAACAAATGTATGAATACAGTTATCCTTGACAAGTTTCGATTTACTGAATAACTGAATGATGGACTCACATCAATTACAAAACGGATACAGGAGATTATACTTTTGTGAAGGTACCAATCCTTCTAGTAGGATATACGTTTCGGCATCGGAAACAATGGACATTGTAACCATACCAGAATTATTATATTCTCCAGAGACGTGAAAATCTGCTTACTTATTCAGAAACTTCTTACATCATATACGATGTTAATCCCCCCTCCCAGATGGATAGATTAAAATGTTCTTAAATAATATGTACTTTAAATTAAAAGAAATACACAAAACTAACTCCAAAAAAAAGCTTTGAAAAAATAAAAGAAATACATTGATAGCAGAGTTCTTTTTGGTAACAATTTACTAACTCAGATTAAATTTTATCAATGGTATCACTTTAATTTTAAATAAAAGAAAGATTTCATGCGTTGAGTTAAAGACAAAATTCTTACTAAAGTGCACGAACAAATAAAAATGAATTCAGAATCCAATATTTGAATGGATTTTATGAGGACGAAGCATAAAGAATCTCATTTTTTTTTTTTCTTCTGAAGAAGGCTGACATTAGATAATTCACTGATAAGTGTATGCGATTTCTTCATACAACGAGTATAGGTAGCCCTAAAAAAATCCACCGATTCGTGCCTTGCATTTTATATTTTGACCTCAGCTTGATAGGAGAGTGACTTGGTGGGAAAACGTTAGTCTCGCAAACATAAGGGGATCGCATATTTGAATTCCGATGTCACGGGTAACTTTTTCTGATATCTAAACTCGTAATGATGCAATACAGAAATCTGAATATGGCTATTACAACACGGGCATCTTTGTTATCTCCAGAGTGTTCATTCAAACCATGAGAAACGATCTAAATATTCAAGATGTTTTCTTTAAATTCCGAAGCGCCTATTCTATTCGAAGTAATTATACGTGAGCAAAAAATATCCTATCCATGGTCTTACGGAACCAAAACGATTGCCGATTTTCTTCAACATAAATCTCTAAAACTGTCCAAAACCTACAGCATGATTATCAATGAATATCCCAAATTTACAAGTATGTTAAAAGAAAATAAAACAAAATACAACCTTGTTTTTCATTAAAAATCAAAATTAGCAGCAAAAAATTTAAATTCAATACATTTATAAATGTTCAATGTGAGTAGTTCCTGAAATAGGAAGAATAGAGAAGCAATTTAATGCCCCATCTCACACTTGTTTTCCACATATCTGGTAGGAAGCTTTAAAAGAAGGCAGATAAGTGTGTAGGGTGACATTGGGTTTTTTTAGGGCCAAATCAAACAGCAGGTGTTTGTCTCCCCCCGACACACCAAGTTTAGTTATATTAACGTCCCTTTTGAGAGCAGTTCTAGGGTTGTTTTGGGACTGACCTCATAGTTTTGAACCGCTGTCAAATGACAAGGACGACACCTGAGCGGTCACCTTCTCTTCAAACTTCCACACCGCACCAGCAGGAGGACGTTTGGCCCCAGCAGATTTAAAGTGCATCAGACCCACTTACATGGTGGTTCTTAGGTGGAATCGGGCCTAGAACCTCCAACTCTCCGGTTGCGAAGCCGAGACATTACCACCAGGCCACCGCGCCCTACAAACCAATGTCGCCAAATTTGAGACATTGTTCTTTGCAGCATTTTAAAAGCATCACATCAGAGATTCTAGGTTTGGTTTAATTATATTAACGGTCCTTTGTAAAAGCAGCACTAGCAAAATATAGAATATAGAATGAATTATCGTTTTGCTTTGATATCTTTTACATTTTTCGAATTTAATAAACATAATTGTGTAAAATTTAAATTTGCAACTATTATTTTTTATGAACAAGGTGATAATCTGCTTCCTTTTAATAACTCTAAAACATTGAGATATTCGTTTACAATTATGCTGTATTTTTCTGTTATATTTTCTTGCTATAAATGTTTATACCCTTGTTTTAATTCTTTCTGTTGATCAATATTATATGCCGTTTCAAAATTTTAAAACTCATATGTTCTAGGATACCGCTTTAAAAATCAGGTTGTTCTTCTTTCTGATTTCTGCAAATTTAAAAAGAGAGAAAAATTTTCTTCATTTTAGCTGCAGAAAGTTAAACATATAAATAAATGTATTTTATATTTTAATGTGCGTTTAGTTATTTAGATGAATGTAACAACAAAAAGAAAAGTGTAATAACACAAGAGTTCTATAAAATATTTTTACTCAACAAGTATTAATAGTAGGCCTTTCAGTTTTTTAGGTTTCATAGGCTATAATAGCGAATTACCTGGTATATCAGAATAAGTGAAAATGAAAAAAAAAATGATTAAACATTTTTGAAACACTGTTAAGACAAGATTATTTTAGTATATCATTCATCTTATCTCTGAATATCATCGGCAAATGAATTACTGAAATTGAAGGATTTGCTGCAAAAAGGATGTAGTTTGGCAAATTTAGAGTTACATGTACTATCACATGGTAAAAAAAAAAAAAATCTCTGCTCCTTTGGTGCTAAAAGAACGCGAAAATTAAGAATTCCCCTCTTAGTTCCCGCGTTACACAGGGATGGAGTGGTGTGTCTCATTGGAATTTAGAATTTTCAGACGTATTTTACGGCTTTCTGCAAACTTAAATAATTGCAGATACCTCTTTTTTGCAGCAAACTTTTCAATTGTTATATCATGATACTATATCAGTAATAGAGATATTTTATAGAAACAGGAAATCCTTGGCATTCTATTAGATAATGTCTCATGTCATTTTACTGTTAATGTCTTGAATAATAATCAGAAAGAATCTTTCAATTTTATGGAGCCGCATCTTACGTAAATCCTGTATCAATTTACTTTGTATGAAATTATAAAAAAAACTGAAAAAAATGGCTGGTTTCATGTGAATTGTTAGTTTTCAAGATATAGTTCAGGATTTTCGAATCAAATCATGTTTCAAAATTGAGTAAATTCTTTGCAAATATAGGTAGAGATCGTACTTAAGGAGTATATATACCAGGAATAACCATTACGAGAAATTAGGGGTTATCTCAAATAAAAGTTCAGAAATGATTTATTTGCAATTTTATGGTTATATTTTACAGAATTGCATAAGCCTATCTTTGAATTTAAAAGAAAAGTTTAGAATAAATCTTTAACTTTCGGACAAGAATCCTTCTAGAAAATTTTAAATGTAGATAATAAGTGCGCAAAAAAGCCACATAGTTTTGCAATGCTACAAATCACTATTTATACAACTAATTCTATTTTATTTAAAATTACAATACAGGTCGAGATAATTTGATCGAAGAAATCATCAATTTCTGAATGTAGTAGAAAATGGACAAAATATCAAACTCCAGAATTGAGGAGTACCTATTTGAACAATCAAGATTACAAGTAGTACATAAGTTTTAATATCAGTTTCTGTATAGAGAGTCAAACGATAAAAAGTAAACAAGAAATTATTTAATATATTTTTATTGTTCGCTAAATATAAATACAAATAAATCTGAGCCTCCTACAGAATTTTCTTAAGACTGTGATGTTAGAAATAAATCTAGCCCACGTTCTGTAAATTGAGCAGCTGAAGCAATCCAGACAATGGAAGTTTCAGCTGCAGCAAGCAGATATCTACCTCGACCTGGTCATTATTGTTGCTCTGTCTAATCAATCTGGAAGCACGAGTCAACTCGTCGGTTGATTCTGCCTGCAATGTGGTGAGCATGACAGCCAACGCCAATACGATCATGAAGAGGAAGGATTTCATCTGTATAAGAAAAATTCAAAATAAGCAAGGCTTACTAAAAATAATAGATTAATTTAGAATAGTGTAAAAAAAACACCCGAAAATCGATTTATTATAAATGATTCTAAAAATCTAATTTTAAAAAAATTCTAAGAAAAAAACTTCATTGTATTATTCATTGCTACACTCAAAATTATATATATACAGCATTCAATATTGCTTGTCTTAATAATGTTCTTTGCTCTTCACATATAAACAGATAAAAAGATAGGCACGCATTAACCAGTTAACTGTCTTTAATGTGTATACTCGTCAAGAAAAAAGTATATTTTGTGTTATGACGAGTTTATTCAATGACAATTATTATATAAAAATGGCTTGGTTATTTTATTTATAATTAATTATTTATTATATTTATAAAATATTTATATGTATGATTAGGAAAATTGAAAGGCACGTTTTCCATAGATGTGGAAACAATTAACTGGTTAACTTTTAATCTTTGTAAAGATGAAAAGAATTTGATGAGTCCTTATTGTGGATACTGATTCTTTTTAATTTAAATGAAATTTCTTACAATTTTTTATAACTTTCGCCATTTAAAAAAAATATTTTAAAGCTTTATATTTTCATAAATAATTTACTCAAACTTTTCAAAAACTCTCGCACATATTCTGTTCATTGCAGCAGTGTAATTTTCAATATAATCAACCTATGTAACATATAAAAATTTAACTGTGTATGTTATATAACGTCCAATTGACACTGTTTTGAGTTATGCTGTAACTCGACATTCTTTTTTTTAAAGTTTACATCGATAGAGTAGCGAAGATACATGACGTTCGGTTCAAAATATGATTATTTCGCCAAAGGAAAGAAAAGCCAAATGATGTGACGACAATGGTATTACTTTTTCTGTTCTTTGTCCTTTTTGAATGTAAAAGGCTGCAAAATATGCCAATATTTTACCATATACGCCAATTATTACAGTACTTTTGTTATTTTTAGTATCTATAAACTATTTTATGATTAATTCTATTCATTCTATTAATTGATTTAAGTCATTAAGCAGTTTATATAATAATAATTTTCATCCACGGTAGCATTGCTTTAGGAAAACAAAATCTTTTTAACATAAACTGCTATTTTCTCATTAACTGTTATTTTAATTTTCTAATTATAAAATAGTTTCATAATGAGTTCATCGCAGAATAGGAGTCAAATCTTCCATGTTTCCCTCTTAAGAATGAATGATGTGATATTTCACCAAAGGAGGAAAGAGAAAATACTTTTATCAGAGCTGTTGTTAAACACGAGGGAAGGTTTCTTTTTTTAACATAATATAAAAATAATATTATTTAATTACCTCCGAAAAAAAATATACGCTACGAAAATAACAGCTATGATGCCTTCATTCTACATCAACCTATTAAAAACGCATTTGCTGTCAAAGAAGAATACGTAATAATAAAGCAATACTTATAAAAGCAGGTCGACCTTTTGAAAATGAGCCTGCTTTCAAAAAAGCATACATAATAATATTGCAATACTAGTAAAAGCAGGTAAAAAAATATATGCTATTAAAAGATGTTGATGAATATTGTCATTTATACTTTATTCATTGGCTGCTCAATTTCGAGATTCCATTATTAGTTCAATTATTCAAAAAACCCTAACGAAAACAACATCATGGTCTCATATGATAATAAAATCACTCATCTTTAAACATGCATTAGACTGCCATCGCGTTTCACATTATACTTATTAATTTAAGAATAATTTGGTTATGGGTTCAATAAAAAAATCGTTACAGTATAATACGAAGTCAATACGAACGAAATATAATACGAACTTCAAGTTAATAGAGTCTCTTAAATATCAAATCTAAAAGAGCAAATAGAAACTAATGAACAACAATTTTTTATAACTGTGTGCTTTTTAAAGTCAATCCGTTTCTAAAATAAAGTCCAAACTACCAAAAAAAATTCTAAAAATATATTTAATATGAAATCTTGCGAATATACATTGTTGCTTTAACTATTAACAATAGAAGAAAACATATAATTAATTATTTGAGGTTTGAATTACATGACAACGATGAAAAAATGTCGTTATAAACTTTAAAAAAATATTTTTTTAATTATTTAAAAGGAGAAATTAATAACAGACATATAAACTGATATCATTGGAACAAAAATTTTCTGAATTTTAACATGGCGTGAAATATATTTTTATTCCATAGCATTTTCGGAAGTTAAAGCCAGAGAACTCTAAACTTCCGCTGAATTTACAACTCAATTAATTTTATTTCAAATTTAAAAAAATCATGGCAAGAAGCAATTATTGTAATTCAAAACGCATTTGTGTCTATTTAATAGCTCTATTACCACTGACTAATACTGTATAGATCCTGGATATACACAAACGCATCCTCTTTTACTATAATTAAACATGAATTTAAACTTATCATTATCATTAACAAGAAAAATTTCTTGTTTATTATTCAACAATATATATCTCCAATATTTCAAAAAGTGAAATCGGTAGTTATGAAGTTTAAATAAATCTATTGGTCATTATACAGCAGAAAAGGTAATTTTAGCAAAACATATTTTTTTAATTAACAATGTTTTACAATCAATAAAACCTTTAAATTTTGAAATAAAAACTTATTTACAAGAAAGTAACGATTTCATACTTACATTTGCGGGTGACTGCTTTTCAAGGAAATGCGATAATCACAGAATATTTTTGCCCTTTTATGCTGCTCGGAGCAACCTCGTTATTTTGCTGCATCATTTGAATGTTTGTATCTATATTTAAATACGAATAGGTGAGAACAAATCAATCATGTTACTAATTTTTTTCCTCGTTACTTGCTTACAAAAACTGCTTTGCATTATTTTAAGAAATGACTATCTTAATTTTTTCCAAGGATATTGGGGTTCTTAAATCAAATGACCCACCAAAAAATGGTTATTTGATGGGTGAAGTTCTTTCGAAATGCTCGAAATGACATGAATTGCGCACTGCGTTTTAAAAAATGAAACTAAAATTTCGAAAACTAGAATTATGTAATTTGATTTTATCGCAACATTTTTGAGTCTTAATTTTTAGATAGATTTCTATAGGAAGACTGCTTATTGCAATAGTCTCATGAGAAGACTTCGAAGTGGTTTCTTCAATTCTTTGTCGATCATGGTCCCTAAAGCACAAAAATCCCTCTTCGTTCAGAATTTATTTAATATAAATATATAATACGAATATGATGCTTAACTCATGTTATTTTGTGAACAGGATAACTAGAGTACTTTAGCTTGGATTTTAACTGGCTTGAAATAGGTTGTTAGAATTGCTAAAATCTCGAACGAGTTCTTTAATGGAATATCTAGCTCAAAGAAGTGGTGTAGAATTGAAATTTTCCTTTCGCTATAGCTTTCTGAATATTGAATATAGATGAATAAATCCAATTAGCTTAGTTAGGGATTCATTAAAATGAACAACTTTTGCATTGATACTAAAATTATTCATTATATTTTCTATAGAAGTTATGGGTTGAAAAGGATTTTCATGCCTTAAATTTGACTGTTTCTAACATCAACAATTTATGTTGTTAGATAGTAACTTATGTCGAGGAATATACTTTCTCCTTCCAGTTTGCCAAGATGATTTTTTTTTTCAGTTTATACTAAAATTATTTATTATGAAGTTGAGGTATCCAACTACGGTAAAAACACAGGTTATCGATCCCATTGGCAATTTTTTTTTAAAAAATTGTTATTTCTTATAATTCAAACTTGCCTCTTTCGAAAACAGTTTATCTTTTCTGGAAAAAAGAAGACTTGAACTATCAGCCAGGCTCACATATTTTTCAGTTAAAATTTTTTTTTAGTTTCAATTCTCTCAAAACTTGAATTTTCATGAAAATTCCCCACCGTTAACATTATACCTCAAAAACTAAAAAGAGGTATTTACATAAAAATTTCAGCGTGTACTTGAAATAATATGGGGAAATAAATGAACCAAAATATATATTGTTGCTGAAATTCTTTTTCATTTATAATTGTTTTTAGAAAAATTAAGCAGTAAATTTATAGAAAAAATGCATATATACTTATATTTTTACAAACAACTTCTTTGCCTCTGAAAATTTTCCTAAGATTCTGATTCATCATTATATTTCATAACTTGTGCACAAAGAAAAATAGAATTGCTGCATTACAATTTTGTGTAGAGTATTAACCGGTTTGGTTTAATTCCATTACAATTTACTACAATTTTTCCCATTTCTCAAAATGTATTATATTTTCAAATAATTTTTTGTATTTGTAATGTTTATTATTAGCAATACATCTAAAAACCATAAATAGTTTTTTTAACTCAATTTTTCAAAATTTGTTCTTTGAACGTAGTCGGATACCTTAATTTACATATAGCCACGGTGGAAGTAATTTAGTAAAAAATTATTACAGGAAGATTGTCACCTTTAAATAAACTTTTTTTAAATCAAGAATAATATTTAAAATAATTTTTTTCCATACGTTACATTTATTTGCAGCTATTTGCATTTTCGGGGTTGAAAATAAGTAGGATGCACATAATATGCTTTCCATTTACCCTATATATTAGGTTTCAATAAATTTAAGATGTTTAGCCATTGTGTTATGAATAGAATACTAGGTTTTATAAATATTTTTTATTTATGAAATGATGCAGCAAAAAATGAGTCTCCTTTATTCCTAGATGAGACTACGCATTTTTTTTATTGTGAGAATACATAAATTAAACTCTATTCAGATCAATTTTTTCTGAATTTCTAATTCCTGTATCCTAAGTAACAAATCCTCTCCTATCAATTAATTTAACACTAAATGGTAAAATTCCTTTTATTACTGGTATTGTGGAAAAGAGCAGTAAGCATTTTAGCAATCTGCAACAATACGTAGTCTATCTGCTGTACTGGCATAACTCTTCATCAAGGAAAGGGATAATAAATAGTGTAGTTTTCTGCTGTATTGATATAACCCTTTATCGAGGAAAGGAACCATAAAAAGTATAACTATCTGCTATACTGGTTCAACAGTAAATAGAACTCTAAATAAACTAGCTGCTTTACGGATGAAACCCACCATTGAGGAAAAAACAGTAAATAGTCCAACAATTTGCTGTACTGACATAACCCTTTATCTAGGAAAGGAATAGCAAATAGTGTAACTATCTGCTGTACTGATATATTCCTTTAATGAGAAAAAGAACCATAAAAAGTCCAACCATCTGCTGTACTGGTACAATCGTTCTTTGGGGAAAAGAACTGTAAACAATCCACCGTCTCGTGTACTTTAAAACCTTTCATAAAGTAGAAGAGCAGTAAATAGTCCAATCTTCCATTGTACTGATATAACCATTCATCGAGGAAAAGAACAGTCTAACCTTCTGCTGTATTCGTATAATCTTTCATTGAGAAAAAGAACAGTAAATAGTTAATCCATCTGCAACCCTTCATCGAGAACAATAAATAATCTAATCATCGTTTGGTTGGTAAAATTCTTCACTAAATGAATCAACTCCTCCTTAACTGGAATAAACCCTTAAAGAGGAAAAGAACAGAAAGCAGACTGATTCTCAGCTTTACAGGAATAAAATTTAATCGGGGGGGAAAAAGACATAAGTTACCTAAAGTTTATATTGTATCAGTTTTATCAATCCAATAAGATTATTTTTGAGTAGAAACTAAGTAATAATAAACATTTGCTCCTCCGGAACATATTTTGTACATAGTTCATTTTTTCTGAGCATATGTACTCTTCTTATTGCTCATGAACTAATAGGATTTACAATATTAACTTATTGTTGATCCACTTTAACCCTCTCTTGTACAGGCAAAAATCTTCAGTAGAGTATGAATGATTAACAGTCTGCTCAGTTAATAAATATAATAAATTAACAGCTCAAATACTGAGCAGATTACTTTATTGCACCAGTATATAATACCGATTATATTATTTTGTGGAAAACATGCTATTGTGGAAATACGCGAAAAGCTAACTCCAATAGAATTAGAAGTAACCGAGTAAGCATACGTTCGCCACCAAAGAGGAAAAGACTACTTAGATAAAATCAGTTTCTGTTTGTTTTTTGTAGAACTGCTATCTATGTTAGACATATACAATTATTTTCTAATTAACATGATTATAATAATCAAGATTCAGGTTATAATCAAATTGGGTTACAATTAATGTTTTGAATTTCGATATATAATATTAAAATAAAAATACAATGTATCGAAATACTAAAATAAAAAATAATAATTTTATATTTTCCATTAATCATCAAAATTCCATTGGAAATAGACACAATCAACACCATAGTGTCGAAAATGATCAGAGATTTGTTGTGGAAAAATTAGTAGGATTTTTATCAGAAGAACCGCTAACTTTTGAGGCTGAAACTTGTTTGAACTGTGCTAATTAAATACATGGGAGAACTTTTTGTTTCAGCATTATTGAATTTCAGACCATCGAAATAGAGGATGATTTTGTTGGAAAAATATTAAAAAAAGATTCGAGAATTTATTTACATGAAATGTATGAAGAAATTTCAAAGGACTTAGAAATCGCTGATTTAAACCTTTTAAAAGAATCAGACCAATACGAAGAACACTGTACCAGTTTTTGCAGTTTGAGGGAAAAGGACACATAAAGAAAAAAATAAGAATAATTTTTGTAAAATTCTAAATGGAACATATTCCAAAATAAAGGGCAAATAAGTTAATGACAATTGTATTCCAATAATTGTTGAAGAGTAAGGTGCCATAATGTAATGTTTTTATTGTAAAAATAATGTAACGTTTCCCCTTTTCCTCACATGGTAATTGGCATTCCAGCTAGATGTAATGTCACCCGTTTTACCACACATCGTTAAATGCCTAGGAACCACCAGATAGGAATCCCCTTCACTAATCATTGTGTCTGGTCATTTATTGTATCGAAATAAAGGGCCACAGATGGATGTTTTGTCATTTCAAAAAGATCCATCATGTCTTTTTCTTCACAAAAGGGAGTAGAACGTCAAAACATCCAGATATCAAACTCTTTTTCCATTATAAAGGGACTCTTCAAATCTTCAAAAAATGATGTCACCAATAATCGTTTCCTTATGTGCCAAAATTAGGTGAACTTCAGCTGGTGGTAGCTGTAAACTGATTATAATTAATATGTGTTCATGAGAAGTCAGCAACAAAGATGGATCATTAACAGACATTCCCATGATAAATTGGATACCATTGAGGAAGCATTGCTGAGCAGCTATTGGGTGATAAATGAGTTAAGTTTTGGTGTAAATTTAACAGAAATAAAAGGCAGTTTTTGTTTTGATTGTCTGAAGAAATTAAAAATAGAGATCAGAAAGGAGAGAAGTGAGGGGCATGGAAGGAAAATTCTGTGAAACCTTAGTGTGGGAAGAAGTTGCTCCTGATTTTTGAGCTCAGTTCGATTCGGGACTTTATGTTATAGTCCATTAGATGAAGATCGGAGGATTTCTGGAGCGGCTAGTTGGATAATCCGTTTCAGTTAACAACCTGTTAGCTTTCGTTTACGTCTACTATCCGATTTGATTGAGGAACGATTTCGTGATTGAACTTTCAACTTTTGTGTGAATTTTGTAAATAATATTAGATGAGAACAAGTTGTTTTTGTGTACTTATATAAGGCTGTAAATAAAAGAATTGGAAAGGTTTGCTTCAAAAAGGATGTAGCTCCAATTAGAGGAATTCGGAATTATATGTACTATCATGTGGTAAAATAAAACTTTCTTCGTTTGATGCCATAAAGATATAGTTCAAATCATTAGTTTTAGCGTCATCTCAAGTGATGAAACTATTTGTCTCATTAGTTTGTTGCAATACAGAGGTAGCTTCTAGTGCTACAGCCGGTTTTCTGCAAACTTGAATAATTGGAGATACCTCGTTTTTGCAGCAAACCTTTCAATAGTTTTTCAGTATTACTCTATTTGATCTGTCAGGATCAAGATAATATATCTTTGTTGGCATTCTTCAGAAGCATTGAGAACGGTGGCATACTTTTCAGCACTAAAAGCGTTAAAAAAGATATTTTTTTTAAAAGTCCAGAACTCCTCGAATAGTTTTTTGGTTCTCTACAAATTTCAAGTAAAATAGAAATGGTAAAAGTTAAAAAGCGAGGATAGGCAATAAAAGAGAAAGCGGAAATGTAATTAAGTTATATCATGGTGGCAAACGAGCTTATTGTGGAGAGAAAAAAGTGAATCACTTCTTAAAATAGAAGATATAATCAACTATTAACTATTATAGAAGTAAAGCATCCCTAGGATTTAATAAAAAGAAATTTATAGAAATGATACAGACAAAACTCGTGTACGGATTTGTGATTGCTGTTCCAGGAAGGAAAACTGAATGACAATGATCAAATTTGAACTACTGCGTTGTCAATTTGTTCCAGCAAAACCCTGTGGTATTAATCATTACGAAAGTCACTGGTGTTTTGAGAGGAAGGTCGATATCTTTGTTCTATAAAAGTTTTCTGAGGAAGATTTCTTTCTTAAAAAGAATCTGTATGCAGCATGATCAGTGTTCATTCAAGGCAGGGATTTCTAATCAAGAAGAAAGTCCCAGTTTTCGTTATAGAAATTATTAAACCTGACTCGGAAAAGAAAATCATTTTAATAGTACGGCAATAGGCAAAACCCGTAAGATCAGAGGCAAATCCAAAAGAACCATACCAGAGAATAAAGGCTTTGAAGTAATTTTTTATACTTAGAAAGATATCCTTATAGCTCAAAATAATTCTTTCTCCCCCCCACCACCACCAAGAGATAATGCAGTCAAATTTCGTTTGGTTCAATGTGGAAAGATCGTTTGTTAAATCGGGATATTGTTTTGACATCAGTAAATGCTATGGCATCTATGCTTCGACGGTACCATTAAAATACAATCTATTTCAGTTATTGTGTAGAAATAATGGCTTCCAAAAACCGAAAAGAGTGATTTAATTTTGAATATTTGGTCTGACAAAGAATGTGAAGAACTACGTCAAGTGGCGAAACCAAATTTTCGAGGTAAATGGGGGGAGCTTAAAGTTTGGTTGCAAATTAGTCCCAAGAATAAAAAGCGTCCTTTCCATGTTTACAAATAATATAGATGCATATAATGAATAAAAAAAGAATAAACGTAGTGTAGAAAAGCCGTAAAAGTGAGAAAAATATCAGCCTTATCTTCACTTTTAGAACTAAAGGTATTTTTCTCTCATCATTTCTCTTGCTAATTGAATGAATGTTAATTTGATAAACCAAATATACCTTTTTTTCCGTTTATTCTTATTTTTATTTATCACTTGAGTTTTTTTTTTTCATCTGATGTTGATATACTACACTATGATCACCATGGTTGTTACTTCATGTTTGACGATGTTGTATCACCACGTAGCAATAATTAATTTGTGCAAACTGTTGTCTCTGTAAGTAACAACTGACACCTTTGTACTAATGACTAAGTTAAATTTTTTCCTTTTGATTATGCAAAACACATTATTTACAACTATATGCTGAGAAAATCATGGTGTGAAATTTTCTGGTTTCATTTTCCACTGTGAATATCAGCGAAACGCAAAGAATTGAATATTTATAAGCAACAATATTTATAGAACAATTATAAGCAATACAGGATCTTCAATGGGGCGAATGTACCGAAATGCGTTTAAAACGCAGCTGCTTTCATACAACAGTACAGAAACGAATTCCATTGATTTTCTTTTCTTTTTTTTCAAAACTAACTATTGTATTTAAAGTTATTTTAATGTCCTATTAAAATTGGTTAGATTTTGAATGGCAAATAGTTCGTTTCTAAGAGCAGTTTTCTACAATTAATTCGTAATGTAATGTTTATGTAATTGCCATAACATAACACCATCATTAGATTTCATGGATCAATGAACAATGATGTGTGACATTTTCGTATTCACATAACATAAAACCATCATATGTCCCGGTGCCTATAATACTAAGTTATCTAACTAGTTGGATGAGCACGAGATAGGAGGAAGGGAAATAAAGAAAGGCAAAAATTTAAAGAAAGAAGGAGACGGCAAACCATCCAAGGATCTACAGCGAGAATCATATCGATGTCAAATCCTGCAGTACTGAATTCAATTTTTGGTGAAGTAATAACTCTATGGAAGGAACAAAAATATTTAAACAAATGATGACTATGAATTGAACTTACAAAGAAATGACAATACTAATTGAAAAGGGAAAAAAAGACTAAATTACAATGTGAACATCTGTACGAAATGCATCAGCAAATAAACAATCGCTGTAGAATCAGAAATCTGTAACTTTCGTCTGGATAATGTGATTTTGCTTTCCTTCTTGAGAACTGCACTTTTTAGGGACTTTTGAGCACTCTTAAAGTTATAATTTCGACCGATTTTTATTGGCATTTTAAATTCCTAATTGATCAGGGAGATCTGCTTCAATTAGATTAAATCTATTATTTTCTTAGAACACCATTTAATAAAGCTCGTACTTTATTCATAGTTTGTTCTTCTTCACACACACACCCCAAGTAACTAATATTTATAACCCTTTATTTTTGCATTCATGCTATATATTACAATGTTCATTCATCCAGTTTCTTGAATTCAAGATATTTACATTCCAGTATTTATCATTTCTTGTTATGTTGTATTTATATGCATTTTGTCATTTGTCTGTATCTTTCCCATACATTGTTATGTACTTTTTTTTTTTTTATAAAGTCCACCTACATCTATACCAAACCGGAAAGGGACCACATGAGCTCTAGAAACGGCGGTATAGTGTGGTGTAAATGTTAAAGGTGTTAAATACTGGCATTTTGGTCTCAGCTATCATGCAGTTCTTGAAGAGGTCTTGGTATTTATGAATATATGGTTTACTATGGAGTATATTTTGCAGCATGAAAGGGTATTCGATACAACTCTCCTGTATCATTCTTCCTCGAGACTTGTTTCTAGTTTTCTCACGTGCCATGAAAGAGTCCACCGAAGAACCGTCGTGTGAGGGGGTCTCTTGCACGTTAAATCTGTCAGGCCAAACGTCCTCCCACTGGTGTGGCGTGGTTTGGAGAGGGGGGGTGCCAGTTCAGGTGTCGACCTTGTCATCTGACCGTGGTTCAAAATGACGAGGTCCGTCCGAAAATAGCCCTGGTGTTGCGTTAAAACGGGACGTTAATATAACTAAACTAAACTAAACATTCCTATAAGATCATCATGCTTGAGGAACTATTCCTTAATTCTATTGCAGATTATATCTTTTTTTAAAAAAATGTCATGGGGATAACATACAGGATAATTTAAAGTTACACTTTTGAATGGAGTTAACAAGAGATTATTGAAAAAGAGAATGATCTTTTTAAAATTTTGACTTCAGAATTCTTCGAAACAGAAAACAAAATTCTTACTTCACGAAAAAAAATAAGCGAAGAATTCTACTAATGCTTTTATTCTAAAAATAATAATAATAATTACTTTACTTGTGACTGTTTTTCGATTATAGAAGAAATGTTGATGTTTTTTTGTGTACAGAATTAAAAAATTTAAATTTGCGAAATATTGACTCATTATTCTTTTCAAATCTCGACTAGAAGCAAAAAGATATTCACAAATTATTTTATGAATATTTTCGGCAGTATATAGATATTACTGTATATACATTTTGTGGAATATAAATTTTCCATAACAATAACAATATTTAAGTCAAAAGTTTTCTGTCAAAGAAAATTCTACGTGAGGATTTATTAGTAAATTATTTAATTTTAATTTATTATTCACAAATTATTATATGAATATTTCGCGACAGTACATAGATATTACTTCAAACTAATACTGTACATTTTGTGGAATATAAATTTTCAACAATAATAACAAATATTAAGTCAGAAGCTTTACTGTTAAAGAAAATTTTACGTGAGTATTTATTAGCAAATTATTTAATTTTAATTTATTGAATAGCTGAAAGAATTACTAACTTCCATATAAAATAGTCTTCGCCTTGTAAGTATTTTCTCATTTCCGGCTCCATTATTATGTATACTTTAAATTCTGCTTTCACGTTTAAAGAATAAGGCGAAAATCTTTATCTACATTAGGTAGTTATTCAGAACTTTATTGTGTTTGCAAATTGAACACTTTCCATTACTTCCCGGAAAAAAATGGCAATCTAATTATAGCAAATTTTGTATAAATATTGAGAAACCAAATGAGTACGCAATTAAGCAAAATAACTAAATTTTATAACTATTATACTTTTGGTTCAAGCTTAAAATTATTGGCAAATATACGATACAGGCATTACTAAATCGAAGACATAAAGTTATTTCCCTCTCTTTTAACTCTCAATGGTAATTTAGTAACAGAAAATGACATACAAGGCGTAGTAATACTTTATTGGCTCCTTATTATATTTTATATTAATAAAGGATATATAAAAGCACAATATTCTTTTGTCACCATAGCAGAAACGTGATTAAAACACAAAGGGATTAAAATCATCACCACCCACTTAATTACTCGATCGCTATCCTATTACTGGATATGTATGAGCGAATATGCAAATATTCTTATTCATTTGAAATTATACAGCATTCTTGCACCATGACATCCCATTTGGTAAAAAATATTAAAGCTCATTAACTTATTTAAGATTTAGGCCCAATGTTTAATTAAATCTTCTCGGGTATCCTTAGGCATTTCTAGGCCATTTTCTCCCTCCAAACTTTAAAAAACCATTTTTTTTTTTAATTTTAATTTAGTATTTATATAAGTAGCTTTAAAAAGCAAGTTTTAGTGAATTGAAATAACAAAATTCTTAAGAAAAAATCAATTCCTAAAAAATATTTTTCATAATACCACGTACAGAAAAAAGCCCATAATGCATTTTAAAAATAGTTCTAAATAAAATAATTAATTAATTAAACACGACATCATTTTTAGACACAAGAATTTTTCAACACAACCTTAAAAGGCATAAACCATAGTTGAGACTTATTTTTTTAATTTTAAAACGCCCTATTTTTTGTTATAACATGTCGTGATGAAAATTTGTCAATTCCTAGTTACTTAGGAATGTTGTTGGAATATTTTCCAAATCCAGTTAAAACAATATTTGATTTTCATTAAAAAAAAGTTTCATTGTATATATAAAATAGAAAAAAGATATAATATATAGAAAATAGAAAATATAAATAGAATTATAAGTAGAAAAAAAGGTATAAAACTAAACAACTTCCAAAATATAGCAAAAAAAAAATCTAGATTCGGGCACTGCTATAAGTTCTAGGAACCTAAAGCACTTTTCTGGCTAATAATCTAGTCAGTTTCAGGTCGGTATTTTATAAACAACGAGCAAAGAAAAAAAATGGCTAAAAGTTATCAATAAAAAAATAAATATCATTCAAAGTAATGAATAAAAATTAATATCACTCTAAGAAATCAATAAAAAATAAATATCACTCAAAGAAATCAACAAAATGATCACATATAAAAATCTTTATTAAATAAAGTAACAGACTGAATATTTCATATTGATACTGAATGATACGTAGCTTTAAACCACCGAACTGAGAATTTGTGATAACAATGCTGGTGTAATTGTCAGATTGTTGAGACATAGATTCAAGTGGACCGTATCATTTTTCACCAACTGTCGGACCACCCTGGAATGCTGAATGAGGTCGTCCAGCATTGTGTCCGCTTGCAAAAAGACCAACATGACACCCAATGTCAGGACAACCAAGAAGATGAGAGAGTTCATCTGCAATATTAGAAAAAAAAATGAAAGAGGGAAACATAATCTTTATCTAATACCATAATTTTAGCTGAAAAATATATATCAATTGGGACATTTTTTGAAATTCTTTTGTATTTTCTTATTAAAAGACAATCGCAACTTTTTTACCTCGCCCCTCCTTTGTTTGCAGCACCGATCATCTTACAGATGGGAGTTAGGTTTAGTTTAGTTATATGAACGTCCCATTTAAAAAAAAAAGAACTAAGTCTACTTTAGGAAGGACCTCGTCATTTTGTACCAAGTTCAGATGACGAGAACGACACCTGAGCTAGCATCCCCTCTTCAAACCAAGCCACACCAGCGTGAGGACGTTTGATTTAACTTGCAAGTGGCCCCTTTACAAGACGGCTTTCGGTGGAATCCAGACTCGAACCTGACACCAGCAGGTTTTGAAGCCGAGACCTTACCACCAGTAAAATGACACATTTTTCAATGACAATGATTTCAATGACATTTTTTTCCCCGAGATTTCATCATGAAGAAATTAAAACTATTTCGTGTCTTTTTTTTTTCTTTTAATACAAGCGTATCTAGTAGCATTAAGTGGCCTTGAATTGATCCATGTTTCAAGTTTGTTATACAGTAATGCTTCTCTAAATGATTATGTAAAAGGAACATAACGGTCACTTTTGTTTGGTAAGAGATTTTTTGGTCCATTAACAATGGTGCCAAAATAATTCTTAAGTGCAACGAATTGGGCTGTACAGAGTAGTAATTGAGGTCCCTCGTTCAATTTCAATGTAATAATTTTTCTAATTCCACAGATTTTAGATCTTTTACTAAGATAATTATTAGGAATAAAAACAGAATCTAAAAGACAGCATCAAAATGAAATCTATATTAAGCAATTAACTGTTTCTGACGAGTTTATTCGTCATGAAAAAAGTACAACGTTTTGTGCTATAACAAGTTTAATCAAATATAACTAACTAACTAACTAACTAACTATATATATATATATATATATAATCATCAGCTTACAAGACTTTCGTTGAGATAAGAACATTATAGGCCATTTTTCTGAAAAAAATATTACTGAATTTATTAAAAATATTTTTTTTGCTATTTCAAAAACAAACTGCATTTTCAAAGAAATCAGATGTTGAAACAAACACAGATCTACACTTTTCTCCAAATCGTAACATGTCTTTGAATAATCACATCAAATAAATCTTCGATAGCGCTAAAAATAATTATTTAGGGCTTATTTAAAGTTTTTTCGCATATAAAGAATGAAAATTCTATTGAAAAGTTTTAATAAATATATCTACAAAAGGTTTATGATATTTCTATAAAAGCCATTTAAAAAACCGTGAAAAAAATCACAAAAATTACTTAAAACAAATTTGGGATACAGTCATTTGAACGAGGAGGTTCAAATGCATACTAAGGAGCTAAACGTAAAATGGGTTATATTGTGAACAAAAAAACTGGCGAAAGGAAATTTTCACTTCTGTTTAAAATATTTGATTTCAAAAATTTAATTTCAATTAGTTTATATTATGATTAGGCGCAAATACAAAGAAAAAATCCGTAACAATAGTTTTTTTTTTAAGACAGGCATTTTGAATCTTAAAATTAGCACAAATAATTCTTTTCTTAATCATGGATTTAAAAAGTCGAAGAAAGGAAACTTTCACTTCTTTCTATTTAAAATATTTCAATTTCAAAACATAACTTTTATTAGTTTATATGATTTTGGGGCTCAAACTCTGAGAAATGTCTATATCGCTGTCATAATTCTTATAATAGTTCTTTTGAGGACAGGCTTTTTTTAATCTCAAAATTGGCACAAATATTTTTTTAACCCTAGATAAAAAATAAAAAAAAAGTCGATGAAAGAAAACTTCCACTTCTTTCTATCTTAATTATTTCAATTTCAAAATATAACCTTTATTAGTTAATAAGGAGTGCAAATTCTGAGAAATTTCTATATAGCTGGCATAATTCTTATAATGATTTCTTTTAAGATAAACATTTTGAATCTCAAGGTCAATATAACAGTTTTTTCTAATGTTAATTAACTTAAAGTTAATAAACTTGTATTCTTGAAGGGTTATGAAAATTTGTCCACAATTCGAAATTAAATAAAGATTAAACAACCATACATGCAAAAACTTAACTAAATTTATAAATCTTAAAATTTGAAAAAATTGCTTGAATTTTCGACAAGCGCAAAGATAATGTTTATTTGGAAAATTAAATATATAACACTTACGTTTACGTCAGGAGGATTTTATAATACGTTTACGTCAGGAGGATTTTATAAACGCGATCGCGACAACCGCATATCTGCTTTTATACAAATGAAATAACAACATATTTTTTTGCAGAATCATTTAAATAATAATACTCAGATTCAAATTTAAAAGTAATCGTAAGAAAAATGTCAATCACTGCATCCTTTAATTGGTTATTTCTTTTGATGTTTATAAAACGCGTTATACAACATGGCAAAATAGAAGATTTAATCTTCAAAAGTGTGTTATTTCCTCTAAATCTAATGATATGCAAAAAGAAGGTACTTTAATGTACGTTTTTAGAATATTAAGTATTTTTTGATGAGGTGAATTAGCAAATTCAATGAAAATTAGTGATTTAAAACAACTATAGTTTAACGATGAGAAAAATCTTTAGATAAAAATGTTAATTTCATTAAAAATATTTAATATGTGCCCAAACTTAATAATAAAATTAAACAATTATGTTAAAGATCTCACTTAATGGTACTGAATATAGTCTGTTTATTTCCGAAATGAAGTCCTGTTCGGACATGGTTGTTCTGTGTTCTGTCTGTGAGATGTATGAATGTGCCCCTCTGTAAAAAATGGTTGTGCAAGCGAATGTGTGCGTCACCTTCATTTGAGCTAGAAGTCAGTCTTCTGCCCTCTTGATGTTCAGGGGTCTTCACCCTCAAAAGCTACTGCACCCCCTTTCCGTGAAAACACTGACACGACATCATTATTATCATCATTTTCGAAATGAAATTTTAAGAACTGTGAATTATCTACGGATAATAAAGCTTTAAAGTATTCATTTGAGTATTTTTTAATGCATCATTTATTTTGATAATTACATTGTGTTCCCTAAAAAAATCTCAACATTGCATAGTTCATAGTTTTTTTTATTTTCAGGATATAAAGGACCGAGAGGCAGATACCGCACGCTCGCATAAACAGATGGTATCACATGTGGTCTTAAAGAAACTTTACCCTAATAATGAAAATAAATGTGTGCAAGTTATCATTTAATAAAGGAAAAATGCAAGGTCTAGGGCTATCAAATTTGGCACAAATATACTTAGGAAGGAGGGAATGTGCACCTCAAAAATACTTTTTCAAAATTCAAATACCTAACTATCTAAAAATTTGGCTGGATTTTTTCTTTTACAATAACAAAAAAATTAGCTTCACACTGTTTTAAAAATAAAAAAAAATATATCTTTTTAATGATACCGATTTAATAGTCACGTCCACTTTCTAATTCTAAATTAAAGATTCTTGCAATTGAAATCATCAACAACCTTTTAATTGCAGTTTTATTGATGATGTGACTATAGAATATTTTAATGCTGGAAACAATGGAACAATGGTGATCAAATTATAAAAAACACGATTCTTACAATTCTAACTACCTGAATGAAGTTGTCTTTGTTTATTTGATAACATGAAAGAAAATTGATAATTCTATAAAAATACCCTCAGTTTAAATTCAGGCTCTTTCACTAGTATTAAATTGATGAATAACCAAAACTCTCCATAAACGTAACCAAGCAGATGAATTTTAGCATAGATTATTTTGCCAAAATTGGAGGTATAGAGAAAATTTGGTCAATAGGTTTAAAAAAATGAGATGCAAAGTGAATATCCCCTTGTTTTTTACTGTATTACGAAGTTGAACATAAAATGTATCATATTGCAGAAGTACACGAAAAAAATTTATTTGTAAAAATGGTGGGATGAAAATACCCGCTAGTTTGCTATTTTAATCTCTTATGTTAAACTCGCTGATTATATTGTAAATTCAGCTTAGTTGAATTAAGGAGATGTAAATCTGAAGGGAAAAAAACCATTATCTCTTGGCCAGCTTCCAATGCAAAGTTGTGAAGCCGAAACGCTTTAAGTTCTGCATCAAGCTTTTTGTTATGTGCATTTCTCAGCCTTCGAAATGCTCCGAGCGATACATATAACTAAATGCTATACAAGGTGTTGATTCTTATAGTGATCAGCAGCTAATTTCTAAACATTATATATGCATAGATTGCATAAATTAAAGGTATATACAGTTCCATTTGCAAAAATGCTTAGAATAATCGAAAGAATAACATTTTAATTCATTTGAAACAATAAAATTACTTCTCAAAAAAATTTTATAAAAGGAAAAAAATCGCAACCGTGTTCCTATTCTTTTAGTTATACTCCATTTTATATTCTTGAGACAATGAAATTTTTAACAAAAACGGACGTTTTTTGCGTAAAGTTAGAAATTTTTATTTTAAATAATTTCAAATTTTTTGAATTTGGAATGAAATCCCTGGTGAGAATGATCGTTTGCAAATTAAAATTATTCACCTAGTCATTTTTAAAAACTTTCCTTAAAATAAATTTGTATATGCCTTCCTTAGGTTAACGAACTATAATTCAGTAAACTTTATTTATACAAGATGAAAATTATTTTATTGTGCATTTTAAAACACACAAGATAACAATTTTTTTAATTAAATATTATCGAAAGACGAAAGTCAATGCAAAAACTTGGATATCATAACTTTCTCAAAAATATATTTATTGACTTAAACAACAACAACAAAAAATTCTTTCTATCATTTTAAGCATTCTTCTAATTGGGACTAGAAGTTTAGAAATAGTGTCCAGGACCATGGCTGGATTGAATGCCTTACATTAAAATACCAACTCTATTACGTCAATTTATGACTTAAGATATTGTATACAGATAATCTTCCATGATGTTATTAGTTTTAATTTATTCCTGGCATTAAATCAAATTTCCACAGTGTATTTGATTATTGATTTATTGGATTACTTCAGTTTGAACTTAAGAGAAGTTCTAACACACTTTGAACCATAACTTAAGTGAAATTTAAACACAACTAACTGTGTCAAATATTTGTCAAAATATTTGTAAAATATAATATTTTGACAAATTTCAATTATATTGAGTAGAATTATTTTTTATTAATGCTCTTCTAATAGGATTAATATTTATTATTAAATTTGAAGTCAAGATTTCGGAATTTTCGCACTGTCATTAATTATAAAATTTAAAATTTGACAGCTATGATTTAATTCACAGCAAGTACTGAATAGTGCTTTTGCAAAAATCCTCCAATGAATGTTTAAATTTACACCTGAAGGTTTTTGAGATATGTGACCGAATGAATGATATGAATTTTGAGATATGTGACTGTATTCACACTAAAATTGATGGCATATCATTGTGTAGCTGTGAATCACGGATTGGATTGCTGAAATATATTTCTTCGATTAAATCAAATACTCTGTCAAAAATTACTAAATGGATGTTTTAGAAATATGCCTCTTTCTTGAAAAAATTATCTGAATTTATAAAAAGCAGATAAGACTAATGACTTTATAATATGACTTTAAAACAATAAAATTCAAATAATTGAGCACAAATGCTTGTAAACGATTCATTTCTGCACATAATATGCAATTATAGGATAACATACGTCAACTGGAGGAATTTCTGACAATATTGTAAACTAATGAACAGGAGATCAAATTTCACAGGACGCAATGTTCTGGTGAATATCCACTGCAATATGTGTGTGTGTGTGTGTGTGTGTGTGTGTGTGTGTGTGTGTGTGTGTGTGTGTGTGTGTGTGTGTATAACCAATTTTTTTTTTAACTTTCATTTTCAATTTTTCTAGCTGGAATACAAAGTTTTGGAGCTCAACCGATTTCGAGATGGGGAGAAAAGAAAAAAAAAAAAAAACAATTTTTTAAAAAATATGTCGACGCATTTATAATCTAATAGTCTTTTGATTCTTTCAAACCTCTTTAAATTGGTTAATGACTTAATTAATTAAGACAATTCATAAGAATTCAGAGAATGTGCAATTTGGAAATCGTTGTAACTTTAGTTGATGAAATCGCCAAATGTGGAAACATTCTACATTATTTTCTAATAACCTTATTTTAATTAGTTGAAATTATCCCTGAACCAACAATCTTTATTGATTAAACAAACAATACTTTAACTTGGTTGGTTTATTTTTAAAAACCACCAAAAACATTATCTTTAAAAGACAATAACACCGCGATTTCCAAGGAACAAACTACCACAGCAGACAATGAACAATTAAAAACCTATATAGTGAAGGCTGACTCCAAAATTAAACTACATTGGCAGACGATAGTTATTTCAAAAGCTATACTGTGAAAACCGACTCAAAAATAAAAAAAGGTATATTTTGCCAATTTCTTGTCTATGCATGTTGAGGCTTCAACATTTTGATGCCTTCACATTTTGAGACTCTAAAAAATCAAACGAAAACATCATGTCTCACATAAGAATAAAAGCAACTGACATGATATAATATGAAAGCAAGATATAGCATTCTATATAACAAACCGGATGAACATTTGAACATATGCGCATTTTCCCAATCTTATGCGATATTTCTTCTAATTTTGAATGTGATGTAAGAATGGAGAATCGCAATGTCCATTTCTTCTCCTGTAAGGATCGATGTTTTGATACAGTGACAGACTCGCGTCTTCGCCCAGGCAATGAGCTTCAACCAAATATGTATTTTTTATTTTTATAAATAAAACTGGATCTTGATCGAGTTTAAATGAATGATTGGTTATCGGTAGAAATTCTGACTTTAGAATTATTTTTTCGATTTATCTCCGCTGCGAGGTTAATTCGGTAAAAGGAATTCAATTATTTAATTTAAAACAATAATGATTTTTAAGGGAATAAAAATTGCCGAATTTTCTGTTTATAATAAAAGAAATTACTTTGCGAGTAAAAATTAATTTTATATGAAATTTAGAATACATAGAAGATGATGATTTATTTCAGTTATAAAACAATAGAAAAATTTTGTTTCTTAAAAATATTCGTTTTTAATGGTTAATAGAATGTGTGTTGTGATGCGATAGTTTTCATGTTCCTAACCTCAAATTACGATAAATAATCTGAATAAAATCTTTCCAGAATTAGCATAATTAATGAACATAGGTTTAGTAATTACATTTGAACTTATTTTTTTAAATGGAATATGCACGTAATAAAAAAAAATTGTATCTTTGTATAATTGTTATATTCAGTGTTAAAGGATAGTTTACAAATTTACGACTTTTCAAATTTATACAAATTATACATTTCTGAAATCAGAAAAATGACTCCCACTTAAAATTTCATCCAACTAAAACTGAAAAAACAAATTTGTGAAGAAACAATTTCTATTTTCCTTAAAAAGATATTATTTTTGAAAATGCACACAACGAACTTAAAATCGTTATTATAAATACTGTTGAATTTCCGCTTACTATATATTTGTTTTATGCATCTACCACTAAAAAATTATATTACCTTGGCATTAATACTTCCCCAGATCCCACAAGCAAGATATGGTTTTCCGTGTCCAAAAGCTTCGATCGCAGGCGATACTGTTAGTGCACCTGCATTATTCTACAAAATAACAGTTTTGATGGTTATTATTTTCAGTCAATTATTTGCAGCTCTAAATATGGGAGTTTAGGTTTTTATCTTGTAAGAACATAATCTTGTTTACATTAGGGGGGTTTGAATAATTGAAGGCAACAAATAATTGAAACTTGAAATTGCATAGGCAATGAATAAAGCATAAATATTCATCGACATCTTATCATCTTATTGCATTATTATTACGTATGTGTTTTTGAAAGCAGATGCATTTTAAAAGCCTGACGTAGAACTATGACATTATAGCTGTTATTTTCATAGAATGGGATATTTTTGGAGGAAATTAAATAATTAAAACTTCACTCGCGTTTGATCACAGTTCTGATAAAAGTATTTTCTCTTTCTCCCTTTCCCCCAGTGGGGAAATATCACTTCATTCATTCTCAAGTGGGAAACATTGACACATTTGACTCCTATTCTAAGATTATCGTGTGTGTGTGTGTGTGTGTGTGTGTGTGTGTGTGTGTGTGTGTGTGTGTGTGTGTGTGTGTGTGTGTAGGAGGAGGATAGGGACGATAGAGAAGTCTCGAGATTGTTTCAAACCAGTTTAAATTGATTGATGACTTAAATGAACTAAGACAAATAATGACTTAAAAATACTGTTCTCACATGATAACTTGAAATTGGTGATCATACAATTAATTTTTACTTTTTTTGTTGTTTAGTTTGAAGGCCTACATTTAAAATTCCTTAGGTTGTCATTCTTGTTGCTATCTTCTTAATTTTTTGCTTCCATTTATTAAAGAAAATAGGTGTTATTTTCATTCTATCATCTAAGTCTCTAAATTAAATTAATCTTAAACAATTGAACTTGTCAGTACTCTTAGATTTACGAGGGCAATCCCGAAAAAAAGATCACTGTTGTGAGGGGTGCCTTCTCCGCTACCACATAAGCACACAGGCACTTCTCTCGGATGCTCAGTCTTGGTTTGGAAGCCATTCGAAATGGAGCTACCGATAAACGTTACCGCCAAGAGCATTATTCGATTTTTGAACGCAAAAGGCATTAAACCGGTTGAAATTCACCGCCTATTGACGGAAGTGTATTGACAGTCGTGCATGGATGTCAAAAACGTTCGCAAGTGGTGTAGAGAGTTTACAGCCGGTCGTACTGAAATTCATAACGAAGAAAGGAGCGGGAGGCCGTCCATTGCCGACGAGACAATCGCGAAAGTTGAGGAACTCATGCGTAAAGATCGGAGGATCACTGGATTCTCTCAGCATTTTGGTTGCTGAGGTTTCCAGAAGCACCATCTACAGGATTTTAACGGAAAAGTTGCAATATCGAAAGGTGTGTGCAAGATAGGTGCTACATATGCTGAGACAGAAGACCACAAATGGCAACGAGTTTATTCTTCCCACGAATTTCTTCGCCGCTATGGAGACGAAAAGGACAACTTCTTGAACTCAACTGTCGCGGGTGACGAAACCTGGGCATTCCACTTTACACCTGAGACAAAACAACAGTCAGGCGAGTGGCGGCATCCCTCTTCGCCCAAGCCACGAAAATTTAACACAATCTGCCGGTAAAGTCATGACGACTGGGTTTTGGGACAGGAAGGGGGTACTGTTGGTCGACTTTCTGCCTGCTGGGACAACAGTCAACCCTGACAGGTACTGTGAAACACTGAAGAAACTCAAAAGGGCAATCCAGAGTCGGAGAAAAGGGATGTTGAGCAAGGGTGTAAGCATTCTCCATGACAACGCCCGTCCTCACGTCGCCCGACAAACCGTCGATCTCCTGCAAAATTTTGGTTGGAACGTCATCACACACCCACCCTACAGTGCGGACTTACACCCAGCGATTTCCACCTGTCTTCTAACTTGAAGGAACATTTGTCTGGAAGTCGGTTCTGTTCCGATGATGAGGTGAAAGAGGAGGTTCAACGCTTCCTGAAGGGCATGGTGGCAAGCTGGTATGACATGGGCATTGTAAAACTGCCACAGCGTCTACAGAAATGCATCGACCGAAATGGAGATTATGTTGAAAAATAAAGCATTCTTCAATCTTTAAAGTGATGTAGCAATTATAGAAAATAAATGGTTCTTTGTATATCTAAAAATATAGGAGACCTTTTTTGGGGGATTGCCCTCGTAAATATTTAAGATTCTCTTTTAACAATAATCACATTAGAAGGAGTGGTATTTATTTTTGATTTAAAATAACTGCTTATTCTGCTCGAATGCAAGTTTAACATAATCAAATCAGATACTGATCATATAAATATTATATCGTTGCCTAGCAAGCAAAACCACTAGTTTCAGTTTTCTACATGAAAAAGATTGAAATTCTAGCTACTAATAAATGTAGCAGAGATATTCATTCTTCTTTTCTTTTCTCTTTTTTCTGTCTCTCTTTCTTTTCTAGGGGTGGGGTGCTGTATCTCAAATAATTCTATGATCTCAGATCTATTTCAATTGTGAAATAAATTCCGTATTCGTTATCGGTTGGGAAAATTTCCGTTTCTTCTTCCTCTTACGAAATTTGAAAATTTGAAACAAATAACGTTTAAAAAAAACACCAATATTCATAGGAAAAAATAACATCTGAAGCCTGTGAATTATATTCAAAAGTTTAATTGACTAACAATTTATTTGACGTTTTAGATATGATTTTAACATTTAAGATATTCAAAAAGAAACTCGCATATGACAGTAAATAAATAAATAAATTTTACACATACACA
>JAPMOQ010016726.1:750161-779318 GCA_026543055.1 Argiope trifasciata
TATATATATATATAAAGAATTTCCAGACAAACAGTACACACACGTCTGGCAGAGGGGGCCCTTTATGCATGCCCGGCGACCAGTTAACGGCATCCAACAGAAAAGCTGGAATGGGGGTGCCGTTGTAATGCCGAATACATCAGTCTTGGACACAGCAAGAATGGGGGCTTGTTCTTTTCAGTGATGAAACGAGATTTACCTCACAGAGTAACAATCGTAGAATTCGGAGAAAGTGAGGAACTCGCTATGGTCGGTCCTATTTAAAAGAAATCGACAGATTTGGTGGAATCCTTATCTGGGGTGGCATGATATTGAGCAATTGTACACCACTGCATGTCTTTGATGCAGGTACTGTCAATGTTCATGACACAGAAATATCCTTGAAGCCTATGTGAGGTTGTTACTGGGTGCTTTTGGCCCAGACTTCATGTTTATGGATGATAACGTGCGTCTACACAGAACCTAGATCGGTGATGATTTTCTTGAGAAAGAGGATATTTAACATATGTTCTGGCCCTCGAGGTCTCAATCCTATTGAAGATATTTTGGATGGTCTCGGAAGAGCCCTTGCCCAGCACACCCCCTTCTAATACCCTCCAAGAGTTGAAAGCTGCGCTTTTGGAAGAATGGGCTTTGTTGCTCCTCATAAACAGTATGAAAGCTCGTTGTGAAGGCAGTATACCAGTGCATGGTGCTCACATTCCATATTAGACAGGCTTTTCCCGATATAAATGCTTTATCTCTGTTTCATAATGTAACATTTTTGATATACCCTGTTTCCTAATTCCCAATTAAAATCTTTCCCATATTGTTATGTGTCTATGTTCCTTCTACTGTAGTGTACCTCTGCTCCAAATTTCATGGCAACACGTTTTCTTTAATTTTAATTTCTTCTAGAAAGTAGGAATTTAAAAATTATACAATATCTGCTGAATGATGGCCAAGTCTTATTCTTATTTTGAACACAGTGTTGCCTGACATTGAAAATACTCGTTCTATTTGTATCAAAAATACTGAACTTGTTTTTATACTTTTTATGGCATCAAAAAATAAGTCTAAGTTTTTAATTCCCATATTGGTTCCCTCAAATAATGAAAATTCCACTTTCAATGTTTTTTGATGAGTAAGTTTTTGTTCATGGTCTTCAAGAAACTTATGAATTGGTTTTTCATGACTTCTTTTAAAAAATCATTACTCTGCTGAGTAGTTTCTTCGATTTGTTCTTCCTCAGAATCGGTTTCCACATAATAATTTGGAAATATTCTTGACAATATCTTTCCATATAACTTAATCATATCGATTTTTGAAGCTAAAAAAAGTACACCAGATTTCTTCGCTGAACTGGAAATGTTTTGTGGTTTTTGCAAATACAGCAAAAGAGTTGCTAAAACAGTTCTATTTATCTCCTTTCCTGAATTTGTTCTTCTAAATCATACAATAAATTCAAACTTATTTTAGCGTTAAAATATTTTTGTTCATTTAACAGAAATTCAAATATATCTTCACGTGTTAATAAATTGACATCTTGTATACATTTATTTGTAATAAACATGCGGAATTGGTGTACACTTTTTAAAAACAATTCCTTTCTTAAGAAATCCTTTTTATACATATAAAAAAAGCCACCGTTATGAACTATTTTGAATGAATGTCCATGCTTCCTCACCTCCACACATTCATGCATAAATTTGTTTTAGCTACATATCTGTCAAACATATTGCTCAAACAACAATATTTCAATGAGACAAATTTGCAATATCAACCTATATAAAACTGCTTTTGTCTTGCAATAAACTCGATGCTGGAACTCTTGTCAAACTGATTAAAACTCCATAACTGAAAGCTAATTAAAGTTAATCCATGATTATATCTCAATCCCCCATAACTCGCTGAAGGAGGGGCGTTATCTCGCATTCGACAATAAAACCCGAAGCACTTACAATTCAGTTACAACAAACATTCAACAACAAAAAAGGGAAGGGGGCCCAATGTCCTTCCAAGGCATCACATGACACGAGTGCCTGTTATCCAAGATATTAATCCCTTCAATATCTTCATTTACATATCTCGGAAGCCCTCGCGGCCTGGCCATAGTCATTTGCCGCGATATATCGTTCAGGGCTACCCGTTTTACTTCGCTCAATAATTTTATGGAAGAACTATAAAGGGTACAGAAGGGAAAGGGGGGGATTGATGAGACTGTGGGATGGGGGGAGGGCAGCCATTACATAAAACGGAGTACCCCGTCGCCTTTGTTGACCTGACTGGCGCCTATTGGCGCCGACCATCCTACATTTCTACCCTACCCCCTTCTCTCTCCCCTTGCTGCCGAAGCTCTTCGACCCCCCTTTTAGTTCGATTGTCTACCACGGAACGAGGGAAGTAATTGTTGCTCTACTGCGCATGGCTGGAATCTATTGGAGTGGAGTGGGGGGGATTTTGCGCATCTTCATGAAAGGAAAGGGTATAGTATATTTTAGAAATTAAAGAAGGGAGGAGAAGATGGAGAGATAGCGTAGTTAGGGATCGATGAAGATCTTGTTAATATTTCAAACAAACTTTCGTAATTGTGAGATTAAAACTATTGCTAGAATAAGAAAATTGGAGAATTATTAAGACACGGATTATCAAAAAATCAAAATAGGCTACTGCCTAAGAATTGAGATTTTTTTATTTTTTGAAATATTTTCGGAATAATCTAATTTTGCATATTTTGTTCATTCGCAATGTCAATATACTATTACGTACTCAAAAACGAGGAATCGCTGAAAAATGTAGATTTAGAGTTTAGGTTATTTTTAGCAACTAAAAACTATTGTTTTTGTCAAATTCTATATAATTATCAAATTTCCTTCTTATTTTTTTCACATTCTTTCAACAATTAATCGATTGTTTTTTACTTTTTTTTTTATTTATGCTCATTTTTATTTACAAACCTTGGTAAAAGTTTCTATTTGAAAATCTAGATTCATTTCTTTTCCTCCTTTTTCCCCCCCATCAGAATGTAAACTCTATTATGTGAAAATAGAAAAATGAAATGTTTTTTTATTTATTTCTAAAGAATTTCTGCCTGAAAAAAATTTAGAAAAACCTGCTCTCTATATGAAAAAATCAAAAAAGTTTGAATAAATCTCGCATCCTGTTTCTCTATGACAAATGAATCTTATATTATTGAGTCAAAATTACAAATTTTCATACTGGAAATTCTTTATTTCTGCAGTCTTGCAGCAGGTTTTTTAAAATTATAATTATAAAATCTGCAATTTATTTTTGAACCTTTTAATTACACGTGATTATTTTACTGACAGTTGCGACTGGCGTCTTGGCAAAAGGGCAGCTCTTCTTTCCTGTGATCTGGAAGTCTCGGTTCAAGCCCTGGTTCGGCGCTGGTTGTTCTTCTCCCTGAGTTGTCTCTGTAAAGTGTGTGAATGAGCCCACTCCCCTGTGAAAAGGGGTTGAGCATGCCTGTGTGAATGTTAACTTCATATGAGCTGGAAATCAAGGGTCTACCTTCAGAAGCTACTGTACCCCTCCTTCCTCTGTTAACGAGGACGCAACATCATCACGCACAGTTGCGCGATATTTTACGATAATTTCTTATATTACTTTATTTATTTCAAAGGAGTCTGCCTTCCTTATTGGTTTTTATTTTATTTTATTACGAAATGACTTTGACGATCACTCGGTTCTTCGAAATTAAGGGTAGATGAAAATTTCTCCAGCAAAGTGTTTTTAAACTCGAAGCATAACATATTATTTTAAAAGCCTTACTCAGTTATGTTCATAGTGCTTTGTGTTTCAGTCTACTTCTTTATTTATCCAGTTTCTCCAATGGGGAGGCAGTTCGTAATTGAAAGGGGAGGTCTGGCTCCTCCTATCAATAACGGAACGTACATCCTTCGGGGAGGTTCATACCGTGGCCAGTGAGGGCCCTTAGGATTCAACCACAGTTCCAGCCAGTGTTGCTGTTGTGGTGGTCTGGTCGTTCAGACTTTTCCTTATGCTTTCCGGCGGATTGGAGTTACCAATTTGTGATTGTGGTTATTCATCAGATTGTACCGATGATGGGACGTGCATCCCACGGGTAAGGTTGTATAATTGCTGGTGATGACTCTTAGAATTCGAGCTGAGTTCCAGCCAGTGTTGCTGTTGTAGTGGTTCGGTCATTCATATTTATTCGTTTGTTTGTGGTTGGTGTGAAATAGTCAGAATGTGCGATTCTTCATCCAGTTATATCACAGGAAATAACAACGATATTTTAAACTGGGGATACATCAAAGTTTTCCTGCCAGTGCCTGATTCAGTACTTTAAATAAATTTATTAAAAGCATGTTTCATATTGAAACCTACTCAATATGGGCAAATAAGCCAAAAGTTCATTTCTTGTTCACAACAGCAGAGAAAAAAAGGCAGAAGGATTTATTAATACTGACAATGTCAGAGGTTTGAGTTTCACTTTAATAAAGAAATACCTCATTATGATATATGTTTCAAATGTTTTTAAAAATAATTAAAATAGAATAAAATTATATAGCAAAAAATTGATAACATTGAAAATATAATTGTTATGAATTTTAAGATGCGGTAAAAATTATTTTTGTACTGTTGCAATTTCGGAAGTTAACACTGAACATTTCAAACTTTTATTTAAAATTCTAATAAAATGTTTAGAAAAAAAATCATTCCGAGGTGCATATTCCCATTCGTAAAAGTTTGTATGAGCCATGTTTGGTAGTTCTAGGTCGAATGGTCTGGCCTGTAAAACCCCTAAACCCACTCGCACATGCACGTACATCTAAACTCCAACACAATTTTGGGGCCGCGGTGCACTGGTGGTAAGGAACCGGAGGATTTCAGGATCGAAACTCGATTCCACCGATGAACCGTCGTGTGAGGGGGTCTCCTGCACTTTAAATCTGTCAGGCCAAACGTCCTCCTGCTGGTGTGGTGTGGTGTGGAGAGGGGGTACCAGTTCAGGTGTCGTCCTCGTCATCTGATCTTGGTTCAAAATGACGAGGTCCGTCCCAAAATAGCCCTCGTGTTGCTTTAAAACTGGACGTTAATATAACTAAATTAAACTAAACCAACACAATTTTATCTTTATTATAAGTAAAGATAAAGATAAGCTCTGATCCGAAGGGGGGGGGGGGTATTTCAAATATGGAGATGAAAAATTTCCTTTACAGTAAGCAGGATTTTGATTTCTTGGAGGATGTGCAATAATGAGGGTAATTTCTAGTAAACAAATGCATTACTGATGACGGGTTGCTCCTCCTCTGAAGGTAATAAACACCACCATGGAGAGCTCTTAAGTTGGATTAGTTATGAGATGGAAACATAGTTGTTATTTGTGGTGGGCAAGTTTATCGAAACATTACGGCAATGTGGGAATAGTAGTCTTCAGGGCTATTTTCTCGCATACGCACAAAAAAAGAATAGTCACCATTAGTAGGAAAATTCAATATTGAGGAATATTTCCATTTTAAACAACCTTGAGATTAAAGAGGGAAATTTATTTGTAAAGACAATTCTCCCCTTTTATTGCAAATATAATTGAAAAAGGAAACAAACTAGATGGATTACTTTTGGCCCACTATCTACCAGGAAATTAGAATTTAATTTTGGGCAAAATTGAAAATCGTAGATAGTTTTCTTAAGTATGTACTTCAGCTCCTTTACTTTAAGACTTAGCTACATAAATCTAGTTTATAAAGATTTTTGTAGCTTGTGGACTTGTTTATGTTACTTAAAATTATTTTTAACATTAATATTATAGATTAGTAATTTTTCATTCAATTATTATGCTTTCTAATATATTCCTAGAGTATAAATCAGTTATTCACTCTTTAAGAACTGTATGCAATATCTTTAATATATGGAATCATCATTTCACGGAATATGTAGTTATTTCATAAAACAATGATCAATATCCTATTAATTTGAAAAATAACTTTCTTGGTACATTTCGCTATTTTAGTATTGATTAATATGTAACGTGATTCCAAATTCAAAAAGCATTAAATCAAGGATTTAATAGATATAAGCAAAATGCAAAGTAAAAAAAAATACATTGATGCAGTTTAAATTGCCATTTTAATAATTTCTGTTATAATAAATTTTTTATCATATTTTTTAATAATGAAAATTTTACATGATGTATGATTTAACTAAACTTTTTAATTTAAATTTGAAATTGTTCATCTTTAATCAATTTATATATAGATTTTAATCATTAAATCAATTGCTAATTGTTTATTATCGATCAATTATTACACAGAATGATCATATTTCATTTTCACTTTATTTAGATCGGTTTTTTTTTTTTTTTTTTTTTTTTGTATTTGGAGTATAGAGAAAGTATACGAGACTTTTAAAAAAAAAGCAAACTAGGGGAATTGTCAAATCTTTACATTTTTTACCCTGAGTTTGTTTTGGCATCATGCCTGCCTGTCTGCCTGTCTGTTTATGACAAAGATGGATTAAGTTTTGCTTGACAAAGACGGTGACCAATTGGATGAAGTTTTGCATATGGTCTTTACACTTAGTGTTTGTATGTCTTTAAATTTTCAGCGAATTCCTATCGGAAAAATTTGTCTATGCGGGAGATCAGAAGAGAATGGAAACAACATGTCTTGAACATGCACTTTTAATAAAAATGTTTTACACCATGAATATTGTAGGATAATAAGCATAAGTTATAATAATGTTCGCACAAATATTTATGAACATGAGTTGCATGTATAACTTTAAATTTATGGCTGTTTAACGCATAATTTTTATTAATATTGAAATATCATTTAATTTTAATTAAATTATAAAAGTTAATTCACTTAATTATTAGACAATTTTATTATTGAACAATAATTTACTGTTATTATTAATTTATTGATTTATCATGTTTTTGCTATGCTAAAAGTGAATTGTTACAAAAAAGGCGAAGACATTTCTCACCCATTCCCAAAATATAACAGTTCACAAAATTGTATTGATTTTTTTTTAAATTTGAAGCATATAAAAATTTAATTTTATGTTTTCAACTAACGAAATTTATGAATTAAACACTTATACTTCGTGGATTAAAAGAATCTAGGCAAAATAATTTTACAAAAAAATGTGATTTAATTCAGATTATTTATTATTTTGTTCATTTATGGATATAATTTAAATGTTACATTATTTAGCTAATTATATAATAGTCAATTGATTAATACTTAATGTTTTTTTTTGTTTTGCTCTTTTGGGCAAAAGATATAGCATTAATTTTACTGAACCAAATTAAATTGTTAAATTGGATTAATCTAAATGTATTGCATTACAAATGAGAAAAATTTGATGTAAAAAAAATTTTCAACTAAAAATAAATAATAAAATAAATAACTGATAAAGTACTATTATAATTATAAATATTCATTTCAGCGGATGATTACGCCGAATTGAAGAACAAATAAATTTATGCAGATTAGATGTATAATATTTCTTTATACGATTAAATATATAATATTTATAAATACAAAATACTTAGGGAACAAAAAAAAACCTTATTAGATACATATTTTTAAATATTGAAATCGCATAGGATTCTAATAATTTTTTCAACTGTTACTTTAAGCAATTAAGAATTACATAATATAATTTTTTGTTAATCTTCGTTGAAGATATATATTGAACAAAACATTCTTGGAATAAAAAGGAATTTTTACTTTCTATGTAAAAGTCTAATTCATTTCCGTAACTTAAATCATACATGTATGGAATATTGAATCTATTTACTAAAACGTTTCTATTTCGTAAATCTGTTGAATGTATGTGCATAATACTTTTATTCTTTTATTTTCCTATACTAAATTTTGAAAATGTGTAGTGCAAAATGATAAGCGTGATCTAAAATCGCAAATTTCAAGTTATCAAATGAGAACATTATTATTTTTAAGTCATTAGTTGTCTTAATTAATTTGAGGTCATTAACCTGTTTAAACCGCCTGGAAACAATCACGAGGTTTTTCTATCGCCTCCCCCCTCTCTTTATATATATACACTCATATAATTTTTAAATTTTGTTAAGCTTTCATTTTCAATTTTAGAGCAAAGTTTTGGAGCTCGACTAATTTTAAGATGGGGGAAAAAAAACATAATTTTTTTAAATATGCATAATTTCATAGTCTCGTAATTGTTTCCAATCAGCTTAAATTAGTTAATGATTCAATTGATCAAGTTGTAACTTTAGTTGAAACTGTGACAAACTTCTTTATTTTCTAATAACCCTAAAATCTGAAAACGGATACCTCATAAGCGATAAATCGCCAATTTGTTGCCTACAGATTGTGATGCTTTAAAAAACCTCAAACTAAAACAACATCACGTTCTCACATGATAAAAAGAGAGCGAAAGAAATTATAAACTCAGCATATCCGGTTCGTATTCCTACTCCTTTTAACTGAATGATCAAATATCAACGCTTAATCAAATGAGCAAATATAAAGTTTAAATCGGGAAAACAAATGAAGGAATAAATTATCAAAACATGATCAAGCGTAAACTACAGACAAGATACTAACCAGAATTTGTTTTTTCCGTGAAGGGTCTGACTTTCGTCCAAGTATTGACGGATCGAGATATGAAAATTCCATGCTTTGGGAGCGGGAAAAGTATAATAGTTTTAGAAGGAATTTAACTTTTTTTAAAGATTATTTTTGTATTCATCTGGTACGTTTTTCTTCGCTTTATATTTAATTTTATTCTTGATGATTCTTCTTGGTTTTATAGTTTGACAATTTTTTATGTGTGTCTGTGTGTAGTTTGATTTGATTTGATTTTGCTGTGTGTTTACTTAGTTGGAATTTTAGCTAACCTTAGCAATTTTGCAGCATTAACGCAACTTGTCTTCAGTGCTGTGTATTTATTGTATGATTTTAATGTCTTTGCTTTATGTACATTGGTACATTTATTTTTTTAAAAAATAATAATAATACTCAATTGCTTGGGATTTTTGGGTCAAGAGGGGTAAAAACTTGGAAAAAGTCAAATCCCCTCACAGAAAAAAATCTCTGTAAAGTTTTAACCATTTTGATTAAATTTCATTAAAATTTACTACAAATTTTCCTACTTCTCAAAATATATTATATTTTCAAATAGTTGTATTATATTTATGGTATTTTTTAATTATAACTGACAATAATAAATTCATAGTTTTAAATAGTTTTTAAAAAATCCATTTTTTTTCAAAAAAAAAATCCTTCGAACGTAGTCGTTTACCTTAAGTGTGTTAAAATGCATCTCGCAGTAAATAAGAAGTAAGCAAAAGATGAAACAGTTTTAACTCGTAACCCATAAGACTTTTTTTATATTAACTAAGACTAATTTTGTATTTGTATTTTAGTCAAAACTTAAAATGCTAATATTTCCACTGGCAATGTATTCCCTTGTTTTCATCATATTTGAGAGTGAATTCTTCACTATCTCTTGAAGAATTTGCTTCAAAAGTAACCTTTTCCAAGTTTCAAAGAAGTGCAGCGATCAAGCCATTGCTGTAGTAGATGGCAAAAGAAGTTTTGCATTCAGCCTTTATACGTTTATATGAAAGATGATAAAACGACGTAATTGCATCGGAGGATTTACAAATAAATGACTCGTGCTGTATACTACCTTACTATCATGCTATATACTACCTTACTATCATGCTATATACTATCTTACTATCGTGCTATATACTATCTTACTATCGTGCTATATACTTTCTTAATAAAATGAATAAGGGGCATTTTTAAACGTAGTGTTATGAGTAAACTTAATGTCGTCGTCCTGGTATGGGGGTAGAAAATCTTAGAAGAAATGGATGTCCTGGGTTCGAGTCCCGGTTTGGGCATGGTTGTTCTTCCACTCTTCTATCTGTAAGATGTGTGAATGTGCTTTCTTGTAAAAAGGGGTTATACAAGTGAATAAATGATGCGTGAGTGGCAAGGTCGTACTCTTAACCCTAGCTGGCGCTACTAAAAAAAGAGAAACTCCTCATCGGCTTAAATTGCTGTCTTCATAACAGCGGGCTTGTCCAATGGTAAGTGCCATAAAAAATAACACACAATAATAAAAAAAACTTTAAATTTTAAGAGTCTATTTAGAAAACCTTAGCCTTTTCAGAAAATTTAATTTCTTCTTAGTAGCGGTCTCTTCTTTTCGATTTATTTTATCTGATCTGAAGGTACTTTCTCTCTATAGGAAAAATTAGAATGAAATTGGGATTTTTAAGAAATCAAGATGAATTAAAAAAATTATGAATAAGCTTTAATTTTTCAAATAAAAAAAATGTCAATTATTTTCTGAAGTCTTGAACTGATTTCATTGGTGACACTTTGAACCGATTTCACTGGCAAGTGCAATAAGAAACAACTACACAAGCTTAATAATATGTGATGCTATACTGATTTGAATATGGAATTTAGAAAAGTATTGGCACCTAAGATCTTTGCAAGACGGGTTTGAAAATTCAGTAGGATAAAAATAATAATAGTTTAAAACAAATTTTATTAGAAGCTTAATCTTTTGCTGCATCCGATAATCTACCGGTCTTCTATCTTATTGTTCTATGATCTTTAGAAACCATACTATGAATAAATGCATACGAAAAGTACTTCAAACAACACGAAATATAGAATTTAAAAAAATACTAAGTCAATTTTAATAATCGATTTTAAATCTTAAAATGTTGTTTAAAATTATTATTTTACATTATATTCAATAAAAATACATATCGTATTTATATATGAATATTTAATCGAAACCAAAATTAAAAATATGAACATGTATTTAAATTTTTATGAACTTTACGAACATATTATGAGCTTTTTAAATCTCTGAGAATCACAAAAAACTATAACTTTAAAAAATGTATATATATATTCACTTAAAAAATCGTTTATATTGTATAATAATTGCTGGAATATCAAAAGAAAAAAATTCTTTATGTACTATTTTTAACGAATCAATGTTCTGACGGAAAAAAAAATATATTAAATACATGTTAACTAGAAGTTTCAACATTCATTTTACTTTCAATAAATAATTGAAATTCCTTAACTTATTTTTTGTTAATGGAGTTTCTTAGTCGCAAAGAAAAAAAATTAGAAGAAATATTACGTGGTATATATTTTCAAAAAGAGTTAAATTCTAAGATAGATATTAAAACCAATAAAAAATATTTCGGACAGATTAAATCAGACGATAAATTGCTTTTATGGGCATGCGCAATGAAGCAATAATCACTCCTCGGAACTGCCGGGTCTCTGTCGCTTTTGTTGATGCATTTTCTCTCTCTCTCTTCACATCGCATCTTTTTTCCGGGTTCGTGGACGATCCAATGTTTCCTATTATTATTATTATTATTTTATTTTCATTCTCTTTTTTATTTTTATTTTTATTCCATCAGAGAATAGGGTTTCAGAGGGCGTGCAAAGTGGGAGTTCTGTTCTTTTTTTTTATCCCCTTCTTTCCTCATTTTTTTAAACTGTCGAATTAAGCTGGGGATGTCCGAATCGATTTTGCGCAGACGATTTAATTTTGGGGCTTGCAACAAAACAATTTGGGTCTCTGCTTGTTTTTTTTTTTTTTTCTTCGATGGACGCTAGCTCTTAAAAAGTATAGATGTCATCGGGTTAAATTTCTGTAAGAAATTGTCGACGATTTTTTGTCAAAACATGTCGCGTTAATTGATAGTTTGAAATACCACAATAAAAAAATAATAAAAATAATTTTTTATATAAAAAAGAGGGGGCGTTTAGATGTCGTTTAGAAGTGTTTGTCCAAAGAACTTTAAAAGATGGTTCCATAATTTTATGGATTCTGTTTTTAACACTTTGCACTAGGCAAGAAAAATGGGATGGTTTGTTTGTTTTGCAGGGTTTTTTGGTCCATTAGCCATGTTTAACCATACTACGCCAAGCAAAAGATTGTTTTAAAAAATTATATGTTAAATTAATAAAACACAAAATTGAGACAAATATTACAGAAAACATGATGCAAGAAAAATGGAAAACATTACTGGTGGTGTAAAGACAAAGATTAAAACAAGTTGCAATAACAAAGCGAATAACTATATATATATATATAAAAGAGGTTTACCACTCAAATGTTCCATTTTTTCTAACATATAACTTTTTCTCATATTTTTTTCATTATTTAATTCTGCGTGCGTGAAATAATTTCAATATTTATGAATGCAGCGAAACTTTTGAATCGAATTGCAGCCTCTATGAATTTTTCGAATATTCGATCATAAATTTAAAAACATGATTATTCAGTACAAATATTAATACGTGCAAAACAGATAAATTATTAAAATAAACTACTTACAATCAAAAAGTAAAAATACCAAGAAAGACTAATACAAACCAATAATAGAAAAAGAACAGATTTGATCTATCTTATTTTGTTAGTAAATTGGAATCTTGTCGTCTTAAACCCTCAAGTACAAGACAAATCGGTCCCAACCGATAATTTTTTTTTTCTTTTTTTGAGGAATTGGAATATCTAGGCATTTCAAAAAATCAGTTTTCTTAGTTGAAAAGCCGTCAAACCCTAAAATTAATTAATTAAATTAAATTTCTTTAAATGAACTAAAAAGTTTGAACTTTAAAATAAGTTAAGTTAAAAAAACAGGACAAGTAGAATTAGCAACTCTTTTGGTGTATTTACAAAATCTTCTCAGCTTGATAATTGCTAAAGAACAATTACGTTTTCAGTAATGAAAAAATGAAACTAAGAACATATTTAGTATGGAGGATGTGCATTTACTATAGAGAAAATTGGTGCAGATATCGACATATCGAATTAAAAAAAAATAATCCTTCGGGGATTTCCAAACAGCCCCCAAAAAATTGATCTTCATGTCAGAATGATGCAGATATGAATACCTTAGTAAGATGTGATGACCATGGACACTAACGCACATTTTGTATCTGTTCTCCATGCTCTCCATTAAACTATAGAGGAGTTCTTGGGGGATATTGTCCCACTCCTCTCTCAAGGCGATTTTGAGCTCTTGCACTGTAATGGGAGGGATGGTTCTTTGCGAAACACGTCTGCCAAGAGCATTTCAGGCATGTTCAATGGTAATTAGGTGGGGAGAGTAAGCAGGCCATTGAATACGAATAATATTTTCACTTTGCAGTGTGTCCGATACCTCAATGCTTCTGTGTAGCCTCACATTATCGTCCATAAACAAAAAGTAAAGATCTACATCATCTCCCAAAAACATGAACAAGATCCAGAATAACCTCCCTGCAATATCGTTACGATGTAATGCTTCCTCGCTCAAAAATTTGAAGCTCTATTCTGCCATTGTCCATGATGCCTGCCCTCACCATCACGCCTGGGCCGTACCGTTTACGTTCACTAACAAACTGTTGTGCATAACAAGTTTCGCGCTTTCTCCATAGTAATTGGAAGCCAGAATCACTTGTCACAATGAAGCGAGATATTTATCTGAGAACATCACTCTAGATAGAATTTTGGATATCTCAACCAACCTGTTCTTTGCACTAGCTTAATCTTTCCCGACGATGGTCTGGTTGTAGCTTGATGCAACAGTCTTCTGTGCATGCAAATCAATGATTTAATCAGCTTGAGATAGCTCTTGGAGAAATATGCGTATCGGTAGCTTTGCAAGGTTTGTAGCTATTTGGCCAGGAGTTATATTTCTGTTCCTTTTTGCCACAAGGAATACATAGCGACCCTCCAAAAGTGTGGTGATCCTATCACGCCCCCTGGCATGATTTTGCAAAGCATTTCCATCTTCAGAGGCTTTCTTAAATTACGAGATAACACTGTTTAATGATTCTCCCATTTCAGCAGCTGTGTGTGTGTGCGTGTGCGTGTGTGTGTGTGCGTGCGTGCGTGCGTGTGTGTGTGTACTATGAATGATAAATTTCTTATATTTCTACATTAACTTTGCCACTTATCACTCCTTTTAATTTAATTTAACTGAATTCTCTCAATATAAAATATTTTTTAATTTCTTCCTCACGTTTTTTCCAGCTTAGTTTACTCAAACAAACATCCTATTTTTAAGAAATGCTTTAGTTAATAAGTGATGGACATTGTAATCCCAGTCAGATGACGCTGGCAACATTTGAAATACGAATTGAAATCCTTTATTTATTGATAAAATAAAGACGAATCAATATATAATAAGGTAGCAAGATCCCCATTCTCTTCATCAGCTTGCTCTAGACATCCAATTCCTACTCCTCCAAAATCGAATTATTATCTTAAGATGGATTAAAGCCCATCCTAGTTGTAGGGGTAATGAAGAAGCTGATGTTCTTGCAAAAGCAGCCATCAGGGATGGTGTATTAATGGAAGCTCCTAAACTCCGGTATCATCTTAAACAGAGTCTTAAGAAAATATTCATAAGAAACTGGCCAATGCTTTGGATAATGGAAATACTGTTCGTTCTGTTTTTCAAGTCATCAAAGCAGTGACCACTTTCCTGGATTCGTGAAGAAGCCCTGTTTGTCACAGGACATGGCCCATTCCCTTCTTCTCTTCACCGTTTCCATTTATCAGAAAATGACTAATGCTCTTGTGGAGAAGTTGGCAATCCCACCCACTTTGCGACATCCTTCCCTTTTGCTCTTTCACGGCATATCCGAAAACCTTCTTCTTCACTAGAAAGTCTTTGGTATAAAAGAGTCCTTAGTAATTCGTCTTAACAAAAAAGTCATAAATATCATTAGATTCCTATTTGATCATGGAAAACTGCTACAGTTAGATTAATCTTATCAATTTTTAGGGTATCATTTAATACATCGCGCATCTTATTCATATTAAATCTTTCAAAAATGTAAAGTAACTATCCTCAAGTAACTATCTTTTTACAATTTCACTTACACTGTACATAATCATGTTCATTCATCCAGTTTCAGTGCACTCCAGATATTCTTCGTTCTAGTTTTTATCATTTCTAATTAAGCTATATGTATTCGTATTTTGTCATTGGTTTGTTTGCTTCAAATTAATTACTGTGTAATTTTTTTTAAAAAAAATAACGTCCACCTACATTTATACTAAACCGGTAAGGGGCCATACGAGCTCTAGAAATGGAGGTGTAGTGTTAAATATTAAAAATAAAATATTTTAAAATACTGACATAACTTCGTACCTTTTTTTTTACTCCTTGATGCTGAAAGGTTTAAGTACCTTCGAAAGTTTTAACTACCTTACTGTTGTACATACTACTGTTTCCAACCATAATTCAAAATAATAGTAATAATTAAATTTGTTTATTAATAACAATGAGTGAACATATCGTAAAATGTATTCCAACGTAATGTTAAAATAAGTTGTAGCAATAATTACACCTGGATTGTTAAGAGAGTAAAGGAGGCGATTGCCTTGGGATCATACAACTTTAGGGGACCCCAAACTATCGAGTATTTTGAAAACATATTCAATTTTGTATCGTTAAAGATAAAAACTGTTCAATTTAACAAATTTAAACTAAAATCGTTTGAATTAATTTTGCAATAATATTCTAGTAACATATCTAATAAGTTACCATTTACAAGTGCTATGTTATTTTACAGAGCCCGATTTAGCCTATTTGGGACCTGAGGCAAAAACTTCTTTGTAGGCCCCTCTCTGCTTCGCTCCATCAATAATGAAAAACCTTGCATAGAACTTGTTTATGGAATTTTTTGATTTGGGGGCGTCTCTGATGTAGGGGCAGTTGCCCCGTATGACCCTATTTTAGTCGGGCGCTGTTATTTTATAATTCTACAAAGATGCTATGCTTTATAATTTAAAAAATGCTCAATTCCATCAATTAATTTTCTTTCTTTTTAATTTTCGTTAAATTTTTTTTTGTCTTCCCCTTTAAAAAAAACTTTTAAATATCAGTTACTCGATATAGTAAAATCAATTTCAGTTAGCCAAAATTTACTGCTTAAAACTACTTGTATATAAAAAGTTTTGAAAATTTATAAGGAAAAAAAGGCCCTTATGTTTTAATTGCCGATAGGCCTTTAGAAGGTTTCCTTTGTCCTTGGTAACTGCAAATTTCGTTCTAAATTTCTTAAGACCAATTAAAAGAGCATATAAACTAAAAATATTCCTTGGACAATTGTCAAGCACACATTGTTTTAAAATTGTACAATTAACGAAATAAAATGAGGTGGTAATAAATGTCACATCTAAAACTATCCGAAAAATCTCATAATATAGTGCCTGTTTCGACAATTTCTTTTTCAGTGAATGGCACATCAGAACCATTAAATGGCATGTAGATTATTATATCAAGCATTCAGGTTATTGAATAAAAAATTAATTTAAATTAATACTGCCTACCCCCCCTCCCCCGAAAAATAAATAGAAACCTTATTTTTTCTCTGAATAAGACACTGTTAAAATAAATTCAGAGCTATGACGTAAAATCAAACCACTCAGCTCCCTCTATCAACATACTTCTGTACTAACAGAGAATTTATCCCTGGAAACCAATAGTCCCCCCCCCTCAATTTTTAGAATAAACTGTAATAAAGTAATGACACCAAATTTGAATAATTTGTAATGATAACTATAATTACTATTAGAGTAATCACATAAAGTAAATTTTATAATTTTCATAAAAATATATTTTTTAAATTTCTGAAGTATTAATTATAATGTGTCAATTTTAATGTACTTCTTTAATCAATACGTGATGATTATTAATGTAATTAGTTTTTAGTTTATGTCTTTCTATTTATTATTAAGTTAAATTCTTCATAAACTTATCGATGATTAATTTTTTTACTACTGTGACAACATTTTTCGTACTGAAGATATGTATAAAATATATCAATATCATAAGTAATTATCGATTTCGAGATAAGAGCCGAGTTGAAATATTTATATATTTTTTATCTCTTTAAAATAGTAGAATTAGGTTCCAATTAGCAAACTGATATTGAAAAAAAATTCTATATAAATAAAAATGAATGTTTGTATGTATGTCTCTTATGAGGTGTCGTGCCGCTCGTCCGATTTCCATGGAACTTTGAATATTTATTACTTGCATTTATTTGTTTCTGCTAAAGATGGAAAAACAAAACAAAAAAAAAATGCCAACACTTAAGTCTTAAATAAAAAAGTTTAATAAAAAAGAATTTATATTATTTATCATCTCCTTTATATATACTCCTTTTGAATGAATGTAATCGCTTCCGATATGAAAATAAAAACATTATTCTTTCTATTATTCCAAGACAGTTATTTTAAATTTCCTATGATATTTCCAAAACTGGTTCTTTTGCGGCAACAACGCGCCGGATACCAGCTAGTAAATAAATAAATAAAGAATCATAACTTTGAACGTATATATGAAAGCATATATTTTTTAAATCAGAAGGCAGTTTCGAAAACAGTGATGACACTTTGAATTTTTGGCATTGTTTTAATCCATCCAGGGAGGGCCTGATTTATTTACAAGAGGCGCGGAGAAGGCACGCCCGCCCACATAACGGCACAAAAGCGAAAACAGTAAGAAGAGAAAGGAATAAATATTATCTGGTCTTATATAACATGGAGTCTTGAGAGGAAAAATGCTTTTTTTTCACATTGCTTATATGCAATTAGATTTCGATAGTGATTTTTAACACATGTCAATCACAAACAAAGGAAACACATGGATTTTTTAAAAAAGGATTTGTGTAGATCAGCAATTTTTATCCTTTCACAGAATGAAAGGATAAAAATTAACTAACCCTAAACCCTAAAATTAAGAAATACGATAAACCCTAAAATTAAGAAAATATTAGAGTTTAATTTCTTTAGGGTTAAACCCTAATGAAATTCTAAATTAATTAGATTTAATTGATTTAGAATTTAATTATTGTTTCATGTCCCCTAATTTCGAAATTAATTAGGGTCTATAAATTAGGCTTAAAATATCAGTGTGTTTATATATATATATATTCAGCCTGTTTCGCTTAACCTTTTTACACCTTCGTTTGATTCGATGTTTTGCTACTTATTGTAACCAAAATATTATTATTTGAAATACTCTAGGAGAGCTGACGCTCCATTCAGGCAGAGTTAACAAGATGTAAAGTAAATCAAGCAATAGGCGTCAAACAGAAAAATTATCAAACACCAAAATGCACTTAACTATCATCAAATGAGTAATCATTGGGATTTACCGTTTCCATATTAATAGTTTAACAGGTCAATAACCGAGGAGAATAATCTGGTCGCCAAAGGCGGTTAGTATGAGAATATTCTTCCTTAAAAAGTGCTTACACTATTTCTTAAAGAACTAACAATAAAGCCAATCATTATTTCTTCCGCTCATTGTTATTTTAACTGAAAATCGTACATTATCAGCAATTTTTTATAAATCTATGTTATATTCATTTTTTTAAAAATCCTGAACTTTTATAAAAGTTTCTCTTTCAACATTTTACAACAAGTTACAGCTGACTCAAAATATATTTATATTTATAAGCTGTTTATAAAATATTGCATATTTTGACGTAAAAAAGACAGAACAGATATGTGATACCCAAAATGTTGAAATAAAACCGTCTGGCGTGGCAGGATTCCAGACGTGCAGAGAGGAAGGAAGAAAAAAAAAGTTGGTTTTATTTATCCAAGTCTGGCGGGAATCCAGATATTTCGTATACCTACTCTAAAGAGAAGTTTAACTCATGTTGGTGAAATATCCGCTACCAGTTTCAGCTTTTATGAAATGGGGAATATGAATAATAATCCCACGCAATTTATGCATATGCTCTGTGTGTGTATATTCGGTTATTCATCACAAATTCGTAAATATTCTCAATAGATCTATTTCTTTATACCTTTCTTAACACTGAGTATTCATTACAAAATGGAACCAAATCAAGTTAATGTCAATAAGTATCCCATCAAGTAAGCAGCCTTAAGTTATTTTTAGAATCCATCTAACTTATTTTAATAAAAGCTACTGGTGTAGTCTCCGAGAAACTTTCTCGTATACAATCCAATAAAGGTATTTTCCCCATTACTGAGGTCTGAATCATGGATTTAATCTCTACAATGCAATCAGTATTTCATATACGAAAAAGTAATAAAAGTCATGGAATAGCAATATGACATAAGTTAGAGGTTAAGCAGCAAGCGAAGTTCATTTTAACACCTGAATGTGTTAATATTATTCAAAGACAAAAATATTTAATAAGTGTGAGTGATCATATTAAGGTAGACTGTAAAGGGGTATATCTCAGATCTTTATGGATATATTTTATTAGTTTCTTTCGGACTTTTGGGCGTTCAAAGAACCGCACAAAAAGGAAACGTTCAGGGTGATCACGAAATAACAGGAGGTGTTCGGAGCCCTGTATCGTGTTATGTATTGGACAAAATCTAACACAGTTTGGTAACCATACGCATCAAAGTATGTAGTTTCGATTTATCAAAAAAATTAGTACCAAAAATAGCCGATAGGGAAAATCCTGGCGCTGCAAGCGCCTAATGTGTGGAAAAAGAATGCATAACTGCCAAGGGAAACAGCAACACATCAAATACCAAAGAAAAACATTTATCAAAGCTATTTACAAATTTGATGATAACCAACTACTCTAGATGATAACCAACTTGATGTTCCAATAATTGCATTCAATACACGAGATTTCCGACGATTACTCGCAGCTTATCGGGATTTATTCGTCTGCTATGTAATGCTGTTTGATATTTTAAAGTAGGAAAGTCAAGATCATGTCTTTGATACACAACGCCTTTTAGGTAGCCCACAATTAGAAACTGACAAGATTCAGATCAATGTCATTAGTTAATGGGTATTATAAGGATACATTTTCAGGATGTATGCAATATCTTCTGCTCATAGTGATATTGAACGTGCACTGCTAGTACCCCTGCTTATTAGCTCTCGTCTCATCCATAACGACAGTTGCAACTTCTTCAACTTTTTTCTGCTTGATTGGATACATCATCGGCCTGGTGCACACCAAGAATTAATGTTGTTTCAAATCTCTCAACCATTCTTCGTAAGTTAGTAATGGGCACCGGTTCTCTACGTAACTGTTTTTACCGCCGGTTTTGAAGAAGACCAGCACTGGCATTTCCATTCTGCTGATGGAACAGCTTGTCTAATAAGGCGCGTTCACATAGTGACAAGTAATCAATGAGCGAATTCTGAAAGAATTACAAACTCCTGCAACCTTTCCTTTTATCTTCTACTAGCTGGTTGGTGCCCCCGAAAAAAAAATAATATTAAGTGCAATCAATCAATAATTTGAGAAAGTTTAGTCGAAATAGGATGAACGGTACGAAAATACAAACAAATATCCTTTTTTATATTTTAGATTTGTGCATTCTTTTAGAATTGTCCAGCTTGGTGTTCTTTCAGAATGGTGATGAAAGAAACTATTTATTTTATCTCGTGGTCCGTTTAATATTCTTACAGAATTCTCAAATTTAATTTTAGAAAATGTGATTAAAGTATTTTTTTTAAAAAATTGATTAAACCTCGAAAATATATTTATACCATAAAATCGTTAATATAGTCAAAAAGATAATTTTGGAAAATTAAGATGGTGCAAAATTATTACAGTATTTTTGGTAGTTATTAAGAAAAATGCTAAAATTTTATTGAAATTAAAAAAACCCAGGTTTGGTCAACCCAAAACTCTCTCGCATAATCCATAATAATGACTTGCTTGATATTTACATGCTATAGCTACAAAAAATTAACCTTTAACTTGGATTTAGCATTTCTATAGAATCCATTGTCTCCTCGGTGAGTTATTTGGAGATTAACCTTGGTAATTAAATGCGGTTGAGATTCAATTTTTTAAAAATTAATTTTAGATAATTGTACCATCTACATAACCATCCGGTAGGTGAAAACAATACGCTGATCAAGTTTCATCGCAATCGGATGAACGGTTTAAGAAAGCAGAAGAGATACACCGACAAACATTCATTTTTATTTATATCGACGTCATGCCACAAAGTAACCGTATAAGAAAATTACATAATCAAGTTTTCGATCGCAGTGGCAGAATTCCCCGTATCGGCGTTTTCCCTTACTAGTTTTTTCCCTTTATAAATCGAAACCATACACTACGATGTGTATGGTGATCAAATTTTGATAGATTTCGTACAGTACATGACACGCTACAGCTCCGAACACCTCCTGTTATTTCTTGTGCATTAATTGTTTTCCATGATGGATTTATTCGAAATCTGAAGTCAAACATCAAGAAATCAAAGATATGCGATTGTTGACTCACTGAATAACTTAAATTGTTCCAGATATCTGAGAACTGGATGTTGACGAATTCTTCGAGGAGATTCTGGGAGAAACTAAACAGACATGTATCTTGAGGAGTCTCAGTCATGAAATGTTTTGTAACTGTAAATATACATTCATCATATTTGGAATTTGTTCCCTAATAATTCTATATATAGATTGTAAGTAAATAGGAATTCTAAAAGGGTATATAATAGTGTTCAATAATGAGTACTACATTATTTTGGTGAATTCGATATTAGTTAAGTTGTCTGGGAAGTACAGCAATCACCACCGATACATTACTTCATGATGATGTGTCAACACGAAAAGGGGATGCAGTGGTTTTAGAAGGTAAAGACCCCTGCACACCTGAAGGTAGAAGTCCGACTTCTTGCTCAATGAACATGACATATGCACACACACATTCGCTTGCACAGCCCCTTTTTACGAGGGAGAATGCTCATTCTCACATGTCATAGATAGAGCATAAGTGAATAAATACAACGCCCTAACCGGGACTCGAATATGCCCAGATGATGGGGAAGACTCACTACCCCAAAGCCAGGAATACAGCAATACCTCCCTTAAATCACTTATTTCAGGAACTTTAAATAACCGAGTCACCTTTGGTACTCCAGGAATTACTTTCATTTACGGTGTACGTATACACATGAAACTTCAAAAATCGTTCAAAATATCGAATATTTTTCTTTATTGCTTCAAAATGTTCTCTGATCCTTCAGCTTTCAAACGACAGCAAGATGCTATCAATATTCAGAATATTTCTCGAGTTACAAAAGTTTTTCTTGAAGTACCTTCACTAAAGACTATAGTTTCGGTTTTTTAAAAAAAACCTCATTTTATGAAGAATGATATTTTTCCACTATGTTGTTTCATTCAAACAATTCTAACTGAACAAGAAATTAACCAAATACAATTATTTATGTATCAAAATAATCTGTATCAAACAGTGGATGTTTTGCGCTACAATCAAAGTTATGTTTACAGAAATAAATTTTCAATAGCTATTTAAAAGTTAAAATTACTGGAAAAATATCGTCTTTTCCATTCATTGTTGATGAAATATTTGTTAGAAAAAAATATTTTTATAATTTGATTGAGACAGACAACATGAAGACTAATATTAGACATCATTTTCAACTAGAATTATGTCTGTACAAATTAGAATTTAAGATATCATGTTAAAAAGTTAAAATAAAAAAAATCTTCTAATGCGTACGTACACCTTAAATCTCATCGATATAACTGAATGTTAAAGGTTCGATAGAGTAAATACTTTTAATACTGAATTGCAGCAAAAATTAAAACTGTTAACTTAACAGACTAATATTTATTCTGTATATAGTACACATGTACCATTTTAATAATGTAAAGTCCCTATGACATCATCACCCTATGACAAAATTTCGAAGTTCAAAAAATTCAAGTAAAAAAAAATGTATTATAAGCACACGTATGTCAATAAACAATCCTTCTTCCATCATTCAACAGTGTAAAAAAAATTACACTACTAGATATATGGTGAAACAAAACAAAACAAAACAAACAAAAAAAAAACGATTTCAGCAAAAATGTAAGAGCAATTTCCAGTTTCAACAATATTATCTGATGTTTATTGTTGATAAAAAATTTAAATGCCAAAATTCAGAAAAAAGTTTGAACGATTTTGAAATTGATATAATTAAAAAGATGATATTAAGAATTTTAAGATGGTGTCAAACTCAATCTTGAAAAATAATAATTGCTGACCTTTTTTTTAAACTTTACTTAACACTTATAATAAATAAAATTGAAATTTCGAAAAAAGACCGCATTGAGATGTCCATTTCCACCCTATAAAACATATCTGGGACAAATTTGGTAGCTCTAGATTTAACAATCTGTCCTATAGGGCACCAAAATACACACACACGTAGAAAGACAGAGAGATACTCGTTGATCCTTATTATTAATACAGATAAATTGATATCATAATATATATATATTTTTACTTTCACTTTTATTCATATATATACGTTTTATTCATCCATTCAGGATCAAATTCAAGTGTTCGTAGGGTTATAATTATATAAAAATTGATTATATAGCTAAGGATTCATATTCTAATAATAAGTATAAAAACTAAATAAAAGTTTTATTTTTCTTTATCTAATTTTATGTATGATTAACTAATTGAGAGCCCCCCTTTTTGATGTCTCAAATTCATAAAGAAATGAATTATTTTAGCAAATACTGAAGAGGCAAATTCAAAATTTTCGAAGTGTAATATTAACATTTATTTAGCAATTATTAAAAAATATATATAATTTCAAGATGAAAGCAACATTAAAATTTATAATTACTGTTTAATTAAAATGTGTATTAAATAGACATTATTTAAACAAGATTCATAACTTTTTTATATTCGTGTTTATTGAAGGTCATCGAAATAATAGGTGAGGTCTATGAGCTACGGACAATTTTAAGATAAATTATGATTTTGGGGAAAAAAATGTACATAGAAGAAATATTTCCGAAATACCCCCGTATTCCTTGATTTTGATTTAGAAATTTACTTCAAAATATAAAACAGTGAGTCGTAGAAGAATTATTTTACTCTATAGATCATTGTTCATTTCAATAAAAAATTTTGAAGGAACTTATGACTTTCAAAGTTGTTTAAGTGTTATAATGCTCCAAGGTCTTGCTACACTCCATTTCGAGTGCAGTTCTTTAGTTTGTAATTTCATTTATAGTAGCAGAGAAAATCATAAAAATACGAATACAACTTTTCTTTTTTATATGGTTAATATGAAAACCAAGTAATAGAAATCCCTATAATGATGTTGATGACGATGAAATTACATAAGATGTATGCTCAGACTCTGAAGTTCAATATGAATATAGATTGATATTACTATGATTGAGCAATCAACTGAAATATACTCATACCGTACTCAACTGAAATATACTCATACCATACTCAACTGAAATATACTCATACCGTACTCAACTGGAATATACCCATACCGTACTCAGTTGAAATATACACATACCGTACTCAACTGAAATATACTCATTGTTTTTTTATTTCGCAATTATTACTATAAATGATTAACTTTATTACATAACTATTATTGAATCTCTAATGAAGTGGTAGGTATGCAAATTGATAGAACTATAATTGTAGTCTTCAAATAGTATGGCAGTATCAAAATATCACCAAAAAAAACTTACTTATACTAGAACAGAATCGTTTCCTGAGTATTGAATAAATTTGTATATAAATGATACACGCAGTTAAAATTTTTTTTCATAAAATAAAAAACTATTTATGGATTTGTTTCTATTGATCTATATATTTGTATTACTGAAATATACTCATATTAATTGGAAACAGAAATAAAAAATAGATTCAATTCTGACGTATACTCTAATGGTATATAGTCATACCGGTTTGCTGTTTTATTTTATAATTATTACTATAAATGATTGTTTTTATTACATGATTATTGTTGAACTACATTGTGCAAATCTCCAATGAATTAGTAAATCAACAAAATGGTAGAACTAGAACTGGAGTCTTCAAACAATATTATCTTTGACGGTATAGAAGTGTCACTAAAAATTAATCTATCTAATATTTCTCTATTTTCTGACTTTTAAGTAAATTTGCATGTAAATTAGCTAAACTTATTTATATAAAATAAAAGGAACAATTTATTGATTTATTTCTAAATATTATTGACGTGCATAAAGCGAATGTAATTATTTGATATTAATGGGGTGTGGATAATGCAAGCTCACAAAATGACAATGCAGGCTCAGCTATTCAAGCGATCAATCCATGACGGTTAATCCCTTTTTCACTGACAAAAACTCTTTATTGCTCATATGGACAGGATGACCTAATTTTTTATCTAAACCTTTGTTAATATAATTATATATCGTTTGTTAAATTATTTTATTTGTTTTTTAATTAGTTCTTTAAAATTTGTATAATTGTTTTAATATCGGTTTATGTTTTCTTTAGCATAGTTCATTCTCTAACATTTTAGGAGTTAGCCCTATTAGTCTAATCTTAATAATAAAGTTTTAAAGTTTAGTAAATTACTTATCACTTAAAAAAAAACATCTCGGGTTTAGAGACGGCAATGTCGTGATTTTTCGGGTTTCCGCGGCATGATTAAGTGGTCATGGGCACCTCCACATCATAATGTAGAACAGAAATTATAATTTTAAAGTTTGGAGAAAAATTTAAAATTAATTTAATTAGTTTAGATGAACTTATAGTGCTCTAACGTCATGTAATTTCATATGATTATTTATTTTATTGTTATGATTTAATTTTTAATAAAAAAGTAACATTATGATTATTTATGAGAGAATTTGGTAATTGAGTAAGAGATACTCGGCCTTTTTATGTAAATATTGCCTATATTATAATATAGGAAACTTAATGTAAATATTGTCGATTGCAGCCTTACGTCTTTTGTCTAGAGCTGACTACAGCAGTAACATTTGCCAGTAGTTGAAGTAACTCGTTGTGAAGGTCTACAGAATAGGCATTATGTCTAATACAAGCTAAAAAAAAAAACTCTTCTAAGAATTCATACAAATTGCTTCTTCACTTTTTGAGAAATATGAGTTTCAAATTAAATTGACAGAATGCTAATTCTAATTTTGTATGTATTATTGCTTGTTGTAAGAGGTGAATTCAATTACAGAAAAAAACAAGAACCATGGAATTTTTTGCCCTTTAAGGATTTTATCGGTGCAATTTCAAAAAATTCAAGTTTATCACAAGTTATCAAGTTATGCACATTATTTAAAAACTAATTTATTTTTATTTGACAATTGAAATATAATTTTGTTTAAAGTTATACGCGTATATCTTCCTTTCTCATTTTAAACATATCATTGCCTAAAAATATGGCAAAGAGGTCAAATTTATTTTCTCTACAAATTCAACTCCCGCCAGAAAGTGTACCAGAAATTGACATGTATCGAAATAATAATAATAATAATGATACAACCACAAAATGAACGTGTTTAAATTAAAGTAATATACAGTTTCCTGATGCTTTTTCTAGGATTATTTTCTAGCTACAGCTTTGCTTATTAAAAATATCTCGAGCCTTTATCGATATATTTTGCTTATGAAAGATATTTCCCGTCTTTATCTGTATATCTTTCTTATTAAACATATATCGAGTCTTTATCTATATATTTAGCTTATTATACTTGTTTTCAGTCCTTATCCGAATATCTAGCTTATTTAAAATATCTGGTCTTATATCTTGCATACTTCAAAAACCTCTCGTCTTTATCTGCAAATCTTGCGTATTAAATTCTAGTCTTTATCCGTATATTTTGCATATTAATTTCTAGTCTTATCAGTATACCTTTCTTATTTTAGTTATATCTAGATATCTTTATCTGCACATCTTGCTTTTTAAAGATATAGTCTTTATCTATATATCTTGTATATTAATGATATTTCTTTTATTTATCTATATATCTTGCTAAAGAATCTCAAAATTGTAAAGCAAAAGAAGAATTTTGTAGTGATTTATTCTACAAACTCCCTTTATTCGACTAATTTTAACATCCCTATAAAAATTTATTTAAACGTATATAGTTGCTTTAGAATTAACTGGAATCCATTGGTCAACAGAGTGTAAGGATTAATTTTAGGAAAAAACGCCATTAGAATTTAAAAAAAAAAAATTTTTTTTTTTGATGAAAACTAAATAACTATTTCTGCAAAAGTATATTTTAAAATTGATCATTCAAACTACAACTGCTTTCAATTGTGTTTTTAAAAAAAATATTACATTTGCAATACTTTGAGAATTCCTTTAAAGTTATTTCATTTTTTTTAAAGTTTGAATTAAAATTACATTTTTATATCAAATAAAATACCAAATACAATGCTTCAAAAGGCTAGTTCAAAATCTTATAAAAAATTGTATAAAAATAATCTTTGTCTACTTTTTCAACAAAAATGGATTTTAAATAATTTAAAATTAATAATTTGTAAATAAGTTATTGAAATTTTATGCAGACGTCAGCATTGTTTTAAAAGGTTCTTCAAATTCCCGAAAATCAGTGGTGCTCTTTTCATTTCTCTGATCCTTGCAACGAATCTTAAAAGAAACAAAATATGAAGAATTGGCTGCAGAAGCGTCGAAATGCAGAAGAAACTTCTCTGGCGACACCCAGTCTCAAAGAATGCCGCATTCCACCACCGCATAGCGCATCACCCACGCCCTAATCAACGACGTCTTTCTCTCTAAACCAATTGCTTTAAAAGTGGGCGTGACTCCTCTCCCCACTGGATGGAAACTTGAAAAATGGGTGGAGTCACTAATAGCCATCGGAGTTGATTAGCCGGACATCTTTTTCCATTTAATCAAAGACTTTTCCCATCATTCACGACTGCCGGTTTCTTTTCTTTTTGGGAGGGTAGAGTTGATTTAGAAGTTTTTCTCTTCTTTCTGGAACTAAAAAAGAGCTTATTTCTGAGATATAATTACGATCATTCATCAAATATGTTTTTTCTTTTAGGCAGAAGTATTTTGTGTGCACACTTCCTGGATAATTTATAACTAAAGCTGAAAAGGTACTCAGGGCGAAATGACTTACAGTAGGCATGTTTTACAGATGGGGTAGTATGCAGATTTTCATAAGTAACGACGGTTTCCCCTATCTTTATTTTATTTTTATTATTTACTGAAATCCCTTTTCCACATTTTTCTTCTTCTTTTTTATGAATAAAGTATAAAAATGGGGAGAGATGGATTTATGTTTCAGATATCGATAAGTTTCATTTGTTAAGGAACTTGATTTATTTCACCTAAGAAAAAAATGTATTTCACTATTTAGTTCAATATTTTATTTCAAAGAAATAAAGGGAAAAAAATTGAAAAGTAATTTTGGTTATCATTTTTTTTTCTCTAAAAGAAATGGAAGTCATTCTAAGGTTGTTCGAAAAGACATATTTAATGTTCCCAGTGAAATCTATGAAACTAATTTTTTTTATTTATGAAAGACAGAATTTTATTTTTAAAATAACCAAAATCGCTTCTTCGATTACTTTTAGTTACCATTGAGGATATTTGTTTTTTGCTGATGTCCAATTTTTTTTCTTCGTACCTGTATCTGATGTTCTAAAACTTTTTTCTTTCTCCAAAGTTAAATTTATAAGATGTTCTAAAGTGGAGTTACATATTAAAATGAATCCGTTTTCATTTCAAAATTTATATGCTCCTTACTGAATTTCTAAATAAATTGTTGTTGTTGTTACTTATGGCACTTTACAAGCCCGCTGACAGTTAGCTCTCAACGATTTAAGTCGAGTGAGTGTCTCTTGTTTTTTCAGTTGCGCCAACTTTGGGCCAAGAGTACAACTTGGCCACTTCGTGGATCACATTCACTTGCACAAACCATTTTTACAAGGGAACACATTCATACATCTCACAGATAGAACACAGAATAGTAATCATGCTCGAAGCGGGACACCTAGAACATGGGAAAGACGCGCTACCCTTTGGCCAGGACGCCGACATTTCTAAATAAATATCACTTTAAACTTTCTTTACTTTTTCTTTTGATTCAACTAGATAGAACATATGAACTTACTCTTATTAGAAAAGTATTTTACTGTTGTTATAGACTCTATAGCAAGATAGCCTTCCCTCTTTTATTATACAAGTGCATATATACAAAAATATTTTACTGTTGTTATAGATTCTTGGCCTTCATTTTTATATTATACAAATGTATATTACAAGGTGTCTCAAAAAGTCTCTACGATTCCTTACGGTAGGTCAGGCACACAGAAGCAAGTTATTTTTGCAATAGAGTATGGAGGCTGATATACAAAGGACTTT
>JAPMOQ010016726.1:779718-882747 GCA_026543055.1 Argiope trifasciata
AATAATACATATTTAGTTCAATATATTTCAAATCATTGTGTTAAATTGAATTATGTGTTTTGTTAATGTTATTTTCTTTGCATTAAGTTGGTTACTATAGGGTACCTTTTTCAAATTTCATATAAATTTCTGTTTCCTGGGAAATACGATTGTTCAGCATTTTTTGTTTTTTCTTAAGAATGAAAACAGCAAAACATTATCGAAGTAACTTTTTATATGAATATGGCATTTAGTCCTGTCGAAATACATTTTAACACAGGAAAAATACAAAACGTCCATTTATTGGTTTTATTTTAAGAGAATATCGAATTGGCTATATAAAACACATCTTTATGTTTGCACACAGATATATTTCTTGTTAAAGTGTGTAGAGGAGATGGAAGTTGACATGCCAGTTTTTCAAGTTTAAATAAATAGATAAAAACCTGAGATGAAAATTTTAAACAGTAGAATTATAAATAATAAAAAGACAAAATTTCCTTACAAGTAATTATAATGTATGAAAATACATTATGATAGTTTGATTACATTAAAAATGAATTTTAAAAGAAAGAAAATTTTGAAGAAACATTTTTTTTTTTTTGTTTTTAGCAAAATGTTTGAATTCTGTATATTTGTTATGTAGAAGGAAAAACTTAACAAAAATTTGAGATTGATATCCATTCTATATTTTAAAAAAATCTGTTTTATGAAAATATATCCTATTTTTTCCCGGCAAAATCAAAAATTTCAAAATAATAATACGAATAACGATTTGAAAATTTATCTGTTTGTTTTCTTCATATGTAACAAGCACTTTGGTGAAATGCCAAACCTTTTCCACAAAACCTTTCTTTCAAGGAATGATTTTTTAAAAAATTCTTCCTGACCTAATTAAGCTGTTATAAAGTTTAAAAATTTATTTTTTAAGTCTTTCTATCTCATTCATATTTTTAATTTTCTCTCGGATTAATAGCTTTAAAAAGAAAGTGAAAATTCAGAGTTCCATTTCCCCCCCCCTTGCCTTCTCCATCCCTTATCCGGAATTATACCCGGATGTAAATTTGCAGGGTTGCTTTGGATTACTAACTCAAAACCTACACTAATTTTTATTTCACATTTCTTCCGAATTTTATACTTTTTATGCATTATTTTATGGACTATTTTTGAGACATGAAAAAAACATAATCATTATTGCAGTTAACCAAATTTTTTTTCACAGCAAATCAGTGTGATAAATTTAGTCAATTCATCTAGTCGATGAAGTTTCGGCTGGTTTTAAATACATAAAAAAAAAAACCAACTTTAAAAAGTTTTTTGGTTCTATAGAATGATGATAGGATTGGTAACCTAGAATTAAAAAATTAGTTAAATTCTTTGTTGTTGTTTTTTTGAAATCGTATTATTAAAATAATTATAGCATAAATATTTGCAGTTATTCACCTGGTAAGAGGAATATTTAACACTTTCCTAACGTTTATATTTAATATACATTCGAGTAATTAAAAACAATGAGCTTTTGATGTTTGTTTGTTGAGTTCTTAGTTCAATTTTTCCGATCAATAACCAAAAGGAAGGCAAAAGAAGGGATGAAGAGTTATCTTTATGTTTACTCAATCCCAATATCATAACTATCCGACAATTATTTAGAAAATTGCTTCCACCTATCGAAAAAAAGAGGGAATTGCCCCTCCGAAAGTTTCTCTCATACTCTCTAAAAATGGTATTGTACCCCTCCTCCTGCATGAAATTGTAAACTTTAAGTGAAACTGAGAATATTTTCATGACATTTGCGAACAGCATATACAAAATATTGACTTTGATTGTGGATATAACATTTTTACAGAATCCAACACACGAATATGTATTTTTAACGCCTTTTTGAATGACGAAATCCGTTGATTTACATCATTGCGTTAATGAGCTATCACATTTATGTGTATACGAAAATACAGGCAGACAAATGGTTAACTATTTAAAGGATTTGATTCAAAATATGTTAATTATCTATATTTTAGATGCCAATCTTATGCATCAAATTTCATCTGCCTTCTTTTTGCGTTTTGTATTTATGGAGTTCAATTGTATTCGAGAGCCCAGCCAAATAAATTCCAGAAAATGGTTTTCTTTCAAATTTTGAAAGAAATCTACAAAATTTGGTTTTAAGTCCATATGTTTTTGAGCTATCATAGACAGACAGATGGCCCTTTAGACGTACTGCTAAAAATGTTTTTCGAACTCATGAAGGTCTGATAGGCATATTTATCAAAATTTCGATTCGCAGCTTTTTGATGATTACAATGCTTCCTTTCTACTTTAGTTACCATAAAGTAATAAAAGCTATAATCATAATACTATCCAGTATCATTAGGCCACCTTTTATTTCAATTCATTGCATTATTAAAGTGACTAAAGAAGGAATATCGTTATGTTAAAAATCCTTCGATTATTCATATAGTTGGAGGTATTTCAGTCATGAAATAATCTCAAATTTTGCCAAATGTGGGAAAAGAAAAGAAATGTGAATAACGCGAGACTCGATAGAATAATTTTAATGCGTTTTTCTTTCTTTTTAATGGGGAAATTAAAATTTTTGTAGAATCTATGTCTACAGAAACACAGAGATTCTACAGAAATCTACGCGATTTCTGTAGAATCTATGATCCTTTGAATTCTATGCGTATTCGCTTTTAATAAAAGCCATTAACAACTTCTGACTTATTTGCTTTGCTAACAAGAAAATCAGCTGGTTCGCGCGAATTAAATATTGGTTATACATAATTTTTTGTGAATCATTTAGATATAATTTTGCATCCATGATATTAAATTATCAGATATTAAAGCCTCATTACTTTAATTATCTTATGCATGTTCATACTAGCTGGACCCGACGAGTTACTGTTGCAGTAGAAATGATATTGGAAATATCGTTTGAAGTTTGAAATAATTAAGAATGTTACTAATGTTTAGTTTGTTAAGAATGTTAAGTTTCATTGAGAATGATATTTATTTTTTTGTCGGCAGTGAATACATTCATTGAAACTGAAGGATATATAAAGGAGAAGCATAAATAGTATGCATTCTATTCTACAACAGATATTCATTTTTATGTATTAGATTTGTGTACTCTTTTAGCATTGTAAAGCTTGATGCTTTTTCAGAATATTTGAAAATCTCGTGATTCCTTTAATATTTATTCAGAATTTTCAAATTAAATGTTAAAAAATGTGATTAAAATATTTTTTTTCAAAATTAATTAAACATTTAAAATATTTATACCATTTAATATAGTTGAAAAGATAATTGTTTTGAAAACTTAGATGGTGAAAATTAATTGTACTGTAATATTTTCAGAAGTTACTGCAAAAAACGCGAACATTTTATTAAATGTTTGGTTAAAAGTTCAAACCTAGATCCTCTGAACTTCCTCGCACTCTCTCTAATAAAACTATTACCTCAGAGAAAGACTTACATTGCATTTACTTACAATAGCTACAAAATGTTAACGTCTAGCTTGAACTTAGCATCTTTACTGTATCTGTTGTGTTTCCTTGGCGAGTTATTTGGTGGTTAATAAATGCGGTAAAAAGATATGAGATTATTTTTTATACTCTAGATAATTGTATTATGCATATAACCACCCCGTAACTGCAAGTAATTAGAAGTCGAAATTTTATCCGAATCGGATGAGCGGTACGGCAGCGCAAAAGAGACATACAGACAAACATTCATTTTTATTTATATAGATTAGTTGTATAGTGGGTTTTTCAACTAAAACCAGCCCCAGGACATAATAGTACGATTGAAAACGTGAAGTTATAAATTTTATGGATTAAAACTTTAATTTTTTATTCGTCTTGTAAACCACATCTATATAAAACTGAATCCTTCTTTAGCTCTCAAGGATGCGATTAAATATTAGATGAAACATTACAAAAAAAAAATACATTTCAGGGTGACATTTTAACCAATTGTTGGGAATTACACAAAAAATATTTTCAAAATGTACTAAAATCTAGGAAAAATTTACCCGACTATTAAATTTAGTTTCTTTGAATTTTTTCCCCCTGCTTTTGAAGAAGTCTGAAATTTATTTTTGAGCAATAATAATTTTGAAAGTTAGCTCAAAAATGCCTTAATTTTTTTGTTATTTGTTTTTTACTATTTGTAGATAAAACTTCTTGAATCTACACTGAAGTTAAAAATAAATAAAATTCAATATTTTAAGAAATTCCTATAAAAGCTATTAGCAAATTCCAATGGAAATTCAAATGAATTTATATCCAATGGCATGGGATAAAGAAATTGCCAAACTACTTCTAAGTTTCTGAGAGAGGGTTTTTTATGTATAAAGAAAATTTTCTACAGCTATCTACATTCCACTTGTGTAATAGATTCTTGACTCATTTTTATTGATGACAACATAGGCTGGCCTGATAAATGGCAATATTTGTTGAATTAATCAGAAAGTCAAATTTCCAAAAGTGGGAAGGCGATCACAGTTTACTGTCTCCCTGTGTAAATTGCTCAGAAGTTGAAAACTGTGTTTATCCGAGAGCAAGCCAAGCCCGATCATCATTATTGCAATATCAATAAAATTGTATAGATAAAAATGTAAACTATTAACCATCATTTCCATTATCAATATAGCTATTAGAAAATATAATTAGTTATAAATTTCAGCTCTAAGAAATCAATATTTATGTTGGAAATTGCAAATTTTGAATTTTATTTTAACTCTGTGCCTTCTGTTTAACTCAAAGACTAGCTTGCCATCGGTTGACATAAGGCGAAGAATAAAACCTGAACTCATTATGTGACTAGAATTACTGTAGAGTATGCTATATATTCATTAAATTACAATTTTAATATATTGAATCTGGTAACTCTATATCCACTTTTATTTCATTGTGTATTCAGTGTCGTATGCCATTCATTATTGAAACTGCTAAGTACAAGTCACAGCTGAATTTTGTCCGTCCATAAGTCTCATTTTAAAGAAAAATTAAGGGTTAAAATAGCTTAATAGATAGCTTTACTGAAGAAAAAAAAACTTTACACATTTTAATAGGTAAGCGTATACGGACTTAGAAGTTCTAAGAAGATTGGAGCGATTATGATGTAGCAGAATGTCACAACACAGTATGAAAGATAATGTTTCCTATGTTCCATGGAAGAAAAGGCTACATTATTTTAATGTATCCCGGCGCATTTTACAATAAACGGGTGGCCTTATACATGGCCCTCAATTTTACGAATAACTCTCATCACTATCTGCTATAGTTTCTGCGCCATAACTCCCAACCTAATAGTTGTTTTTATTGTGATAATTTTCAATGAAAGCGTATTTGGACATTTCACAATTATTGCAGTTGGACATTTAACCTTTACCTCAGTAGGACATTACTTTCGTAAATCTTGTTTTCTTTAATCAAACACAGTTTTGCAGTATAAGAATATGCCTCCCTACATACATACATACATACATATATTTGTGCGCGTGTGTGTTTATGTAAAATCTGTGAAAAATTGTGAAATGTCCTTTAAAAAAAGACGTGAAGTTCTTTAATTGTTTTTATTATTCATGATTTCAAGGGATTATTCGATTTTTTTTAAATCAAGGTTTCTTTGTAAAAGCCATGGGGAGATGGACGCATCATACAAAATCGATTAGAAAGACAATTATATGGAAAAAGGGATTGCAATGTATTCATATAGTTTCAGAGAGGAGTTACAGCTTTGTAATTCTGTGGGAAAATGAAACACCCTCAACACAGAAATTAAAGTTGCGATGAAGCCGTAATTAGCGTTGATATATATCAGGAAACTGTTTTTAGATTGTAGGTTACAAAAGAATTATTACACACTAGCCGCCTTTGGCAACCAGTTGGTTCACCATGAGTAATGTGTTCTAAAATTTTCAATTAAATCGCATATTCATTAGCCTTGAAGTAATTCCGGGCATTGATTGGCCTGAAATTAATACTTTCTTTAAGATGATGGACGGAAAGTTCTAAAAGAACACGTTTTCCCTACAATATTCTTTAATTTTATAAATCGGTCAGTTTTAATTATTGATTTAGAAGACTGATTGATGTAGCAACTTTTATTTAAAATATTAAAAAATTAATTATTAAATTGAATTAATTATTTAGATATTGCAAAAGATTATAGAATCCTTTGCTTTGCATTTATTTTTTTAGAAAATATACATTTTATATTTATTTTATTTTATCCAGTCACTTGCTAAAAGTTGCATTTCTTTAGATTGGATTTGCGATGATAGATGTTTTTTTATAAATTTTATCTTCAGTCATTGTTACTTTTATTTTATCCAGTCACGTGCTAAAAAAACATGGTTAAAATATTTCGTTAAAAATAGAAACTTAAGTTATACATTAAAACACTGATATCATTAGGAAGCTAATTTTTCAATCTTTAAATTGATGTAAAATCATGTTTAAGCGATAATATTTTCAGAATTTATAGAAGAAAAACGTTGAAATTTTGCTTAAATTTTAATAAATTCAAATTCTAATTAAAAATTAGAAAAAGTCGCTCCGAGGTGCACATTCCTGACCTCCAAGGTATACATGTGCGAAATTTGGTAACTGTAGGTCCAACGGTCTGGCCTGTAGAGTGCCAACACACACACACACACACACACACACACACACACACACACACACACATTGTGCTTTATTATAAGTATAGATATATATAATTTATAATTAGGAATCTACAAATTATAAAATACTTCTAATCTTCTATTTAATCTACATACAAAAAATAATTTCACAACCATTCGAATTTTAGTCTCACTTTAACTTCTGAATTTGTAGATTATTATTTTTCCTTAAAGATCAAGGCTCAATATTAGCAAATTTCTTTCTAAAACTATATAAGTTCAAAATACTTCTCACTGATCGCTTTCCTGTATTCTGATTTCCTGCCATATACGCTGCGCTCATTACGGTTTTTGAAAACACATTTGACTGCGCTCATTTTGATTGATGAAATTCTAATGAAAATTTGCACTCGAAAATCAAGTAATACTTTATAATACTATCGTATTATATTGTAATAGTAATATTTATAATAGTAATTATATTTATATTGTAATAATATAATTATATATTCTAATATATTAGTAATAATAATTATAATAGTAATATTTTATAATACTATTAATCGTATTTTTTAAAAATCTTTCTATATAAACGAAGTTCGTAGAGGCCGCTGCTTATGCGGAAAAAAAATTCTTATCATCTAATCTGTTGAAACGAATCCGTTTCCATCATATTTTTATGTATCACGCGCTTCAAAGCTCGAAAACTTGGTAAGAGTTGAATGAATCATGCTTGCGTGAATCTTTGGATGATTCAGAACTGCATGAATAATAATAAGCAAAAAGGGAGTTTGCTCGCTCATCTCGATGCTATCTCTGCATGAAGGGAGTCTTTGATGACATCTTGAGATAACGCACGATGAGATAAGATCGAAAATAATTGCGGATGCTGTCTGTTGGCATATCTGAGTGGAAATAATTTCCTTCGCAATATGTGAAAGAGAGAGCCTTTATTTTTAACTGACGTATTCGCTGCGGCATTGAAATGTATAAGTGGAACATAAATAAGTTTGAATTGGTATTATAGAACTTTAAATGTAAACGTTTAACTCAGAGTACAATGAAAAGCTATACAGATACAATTATTTTGTAATTATTAATAGTTAAAAATCAGCTCTGAAATTTGATAAGTTGCCTTGTGATTATTTTATAATTTAATTACTTTTGGTTTACATTAAACCAGTAAAGTAGATAAGGTTGTATGTATGGAATATTTTGTTTGAAATTATGCAGTACACTCCCGAGTATTCGGCCTAATGTGGAGAAAGGGCAGGTCGGATAACAAAAAAAGTTGGATAGATCGGAGTTCTATTTATTCATTTCTCTGCCCACCAATCTCAGAAGATAAAGTTTTATACGAAAATTCATTGTAATAATACGAATTTTCTTGTTTTTTTATTAAGTACAAAGCCCTCCATTTACCTCCAGCCACATAAAATGTGAAAGTAGAGTGGGAATGATAGAAATAGTTGACTGTAACGTGTGTTAAAATTGAAGGCTCTGTACTGGTAGTTTATTTATGTTTATATACTGAACTGCAAAGAATAATTAGAGAAAAAGTAAGTTAGTCGCTTGCCTGCTTATCTCGAGTTAACTCGGATTATATATTGCAGTTAATTATTATCCCGAGAAAACTCGGATGAACCAGAATTTGTCATATGATTTGTTGTATCATGGCTTTACTCGACCTGGAGGAAATAAAAGGAAATATTTCTCTTCGATTGTTAAGTTTTGTTGGTTTCGTGGTTTTTTTGGCGGGTCTGGTAACGTGTTTTTTCTATTGTATAATATAAGTCTGCTTGTGGATTACTAATATATAATAAAGGATAGTTGCATTGAAAAAAATAAAATAATGGCGATGAAGCAAGATTGCAAAGGCGAGGATTTCTCATATATTTATTATGAAGATAGTCATTCCTGCTACTGAAAAAAAAATCTAAAAATCCAACGAGAAATCTAATCCCTCTCTACTCCTGTAAAAGAGATTCCAGAGGTAAACTAATAAGAAAAGAGACTAGAAACTAGTGTACAGAATGTCAAGTATCATCTTGTGCTGTACCTTATTTTAAAAACTATCATACAAAGACTAATATTAATTTTTTTTTTCATTCACCCACGATAACTTGGGGCAGTAAACTAATATTAAAACTAAATGCTTCACCCATAAAATATTTAGAATTAAACTTAAAACCTACATATTTTGTTTTGTTTCGTTTCTTTGTGTGTAATAATAAAATTTTAAAAAATTTTGAGGATTTTTTGACGGTTTTTTTATCATTTTTTTCACGTAACAATTGGCAAAGGAAGAGGTTAAAGTGCTGTTCAAACTGTTTTTTTTAAATTGTTATTATGTTAAAACTGTTCACATATTAACATAAATTTAGTATTGCTTTTAAATAAAATATATAACTTTTTTTCTTATATTATCTATTTTGAAATCTACACAGAAGTACTTTAAAGCACTTTAATCATAGTAATTTACGAATGCTTTAAGAAATATGAATTTATAATCAGGAACAGAAGCAACAATTGAAGTTCATTACACAATGATGAAACAATAAATAGCGAGCAGTATGCTGCTTTTTTACTGCCACAACTTGTATTTTGCAGATGACACATCGTAGCAAACGCGCTCTTCCAATGCCTTGGTAATGTTGCTAATGCAACGCTTTGCCTTCCTCATTTAATTAAGATAAAAGAAAAATAGGATGGATAGTATGAAAGCCGGATAGATGCGAACTGGATACTCAGGAGTCTACTATATATCCATAATATATGTAGATAGAAAAGAATTTATTTCTGTATAAGGTATTAGTAGTAAAGAGTTTGACTGAATTTACTGGCGCTAAAACCACTTCTGATTATACAGCGAAAATCCGTCAGAAAGAGAGAAAGGCCTAGATAACTAGATTTATGAGTATTTTTTGTGAAAAATGATTGTATTATTGTAATAATTGATTTTTGGGTTAATTCCAAGTATGGCATTAATTATCACACTTCAATAATACTTAGAGTAAATATTCAAAATTAAATTATTCTACGTAGCGATATACGATTAAAAATCTTTAAATTGAAATCTGATGTTATGAAGGATTTATCAATTTCACAAACTCCATTCAAATGAAAATCAGAAGGAAACAAGGGTATAAACCTGATTGCTAAAAGATCTCTGAGAATGAAATATTGTAATAATTTTTTCAGTTTCTTGAGATTGTTTCAGTAATAATCTAGAAAAAAATCAATAAGAGTAGTAAAAATGAGTATTATTATTATTAGAATTTGAAATATAAGTTTTGAACAATGTTATAAAGATGACAGAGATCTCAATTTTAAAATGTTCAAATCTTTCTTTCAGTATCTTAGCATAAGCATGAGGCTTTATCGCTTTTGTTTAGGAGATTCTAAAGAAAAAACAGATACTTTTATTACATATGCATTATTATAATTTAAGATACACAGAGGAAAATTTTCGAAAATAATCCTTCATTAGAAAAATGTTGAGTGCATTCTGTATCCAGTATTTTCAGTATCTTTCAAAAGTTTAGTTTAGTTTAGTTATATTAACGTCCCATTTAAAGTAACACGAGGGCTATTTTGGGACGGACCTCGTCATTTTGAGCCAAGATCAGATGACGAGGACGACACCTGAACTGGCACCCCCCTCCACACCACACCAGCGGTAGGATGTTTTGCCTGACAGATTTAACGTGCAAAAGGTATCTTTCTAAAAAATTCAAGTCTATTAATCAGTTCTAAGAAAATCTGTAGGAATCCAATAATTATATTTAACAAAGCTGTGCGACACTAATCACATGTTAGAGTTTGATCACATTATCTCTCTTAATACTTAGAACACATGTATGACTGCAATTAATATGCTTTTGCAACTTATAGTCATTATAAATGAAAACATTATTATATATGATCAGCTTGTTGATTTAAAAAATAAATAATAAAATGAAATGAAATTTACGATAACAAATTTCAAGTTATCGTATGAGAACATTTTTTAAATCATTATTTATCTTAATTTGTTTAAGTAATGAATCAGTTTAAACCGGGTTTGAAATAACCACGAGAATTTCCATATGATAAACTATTTACCTATAAATTCTTAAACATATTAATTTATATAGAATTTTTATAAAAACAATATTTTTGTAAGCACAAACTGCTATTTTCTAATTTCTGAGGTCATAAAACAGTTTCACAATGGATTAATATTAGAACAGAAGTCAAATCCGTCAATGTTTAGCACATATAAGAATGAATGAAGTGATATTTCACCACTGGGAGAAAGAAAAAATACTTTTATAAAAAACTATTAAACGCGAGTGAAGTAGTTTTGAACATATTGTAAAAATTAAATAATTGATTTCCTTCGAAAAGAATTGCATTTCATGAAAATAACAGCTATGACCTCATAGTTCAACCTTTTAATAACGCATCTACTTTCAAAGAAACATGCATAATAATAAAGCAATACTGGTAAAAGCAGGTAAAAAATTATATGCGATTATGAGATGTTGATGAATATTGCCATTTATGCTTAATATGCTTGCCTACGCGATTTCAAGCTTCAATTAATTGTTGTCTTCAATTATTCAAATCATCCTAACGAAAACAGGATCATGTTCTCACACGATGATAATACCATTCCTTGAAATTAGCTTTATTTAGAAAGTTCTACTTACGATATCAATGAATTTTCAAATTGCTGTGAAGTTGAGTTTATACTGCTTCATTAGAAAGGTAGCCGAATTCTGTGCGTATGAATGAATTTGATATAGCTGTTGTAGAATGACGAGAATGTCGCAAAACATTAATACTGATTTAGATTTGATAAAAAAGTTTTATGCATTATAAGAAAGCCAAATTTTTAGAACTTTCTTGGTAATTCATTCATACAGCGATTCTTCAGACAGAGGTGTGTGATGCTATATGTTGTGTGATATAAATTTATTTATTAAAGAAAGAGGGTTATTTTAGAATTCTGAGACACTACACTACATTCATGAATTAAATTCTCATTAATTCATCAATCACAAAACCAAATTTTATCATTAAATCAAAGGAACATTAGTTCAATAACAAAAGAGAAAAATCAATATTATGCCTTAAATTTCAATTAATTAAAAATTATGAACGAGCAGTATTTCAATCAATTTGAATAATGATAGATAATTATCGTAATTATAAAATTTAATGAACTGTTAACTATGACTTGCAATTTTTCTACTTTGACTATATAAATCAGTGCAGAATTAGGCAATATCATCAGTTACTGAAAACTGTGGAAACTTATCCATTTTGTTCATGCTTAATTGTCTGTACTAGTTCGGAATTATTCTTGCTTTTAAAGGTGAAGAAACCAGTGTTTATTTCTAAATAGTTGCGAAGGTAAGAAGCATTTCTTTCAGTTTTTTTTTTTTAAAGTGATTGCGAACAGAGCCGGCCTTCTCTATGAAAGGAACCTGGTGCAAAAATTTATTTGGGGCCTTAAATTTTTAGCAAAATAATTTTTTTAAAAATCCGAGCATTTGCATATGTATTTAATAATGCTTGATTTTCTTTTTGTAAGTAATTACTCCAGGAAAATTACAATTTTCCAATTTCTTTTTCAATATTTAGGATGGAAAGAGCGTTTAAGCGTTATACCCATATGCTAGACCTAAGATAATCCTTTATTTAATTTTAATTTACTGAAAGAGGGCTCACCATTTATTATATTTAGTTACTGGCGATGTAAAGGATTGTAAAAAAAATATTATTTTAGATGTAGGCAAAAGTAGACGGCTGATGATTTACAAGTCCGTTTGAACCCAGCCTCAGCTTGGATTTCTGGGCTCGTCGCTCAGTCTTAACAAGTCTAATGGGGGTTTCCCTATTCAGAAATGAACTTTTCCAATCTTTTTATAGACATCACTGCGATCTTTGCTTAATAAAGACTCAGTCGATGCTCAGCCAGCCACATGGAAACAAACTTATAGACTTGTAGTATGGATAACATTATTATTGTTCCGAGCACTGTTTTAATTTTTAATCATTGTGGGAGGTCCCTTAGTGACGGGGCCCGGGTACATAGAACTGCCGCACCCGCAAATGGCCGGTCCTCATTGTGAAAGTGAGATAGTCTGATGCTATTATTATTATTTTTTAATTCTAACTTGAGCTATACAAACATTAGCTATATTTCTAGAATTTAAATTTCTGATATTCCTTTATTTGAAATTTCAGTGCCAAAATCAATTGCAATTTAAAATAAATTTTATATCATCCAGCCGAGAGTAGGTTCTGTTTTATCTAGTTTTATTTTATCAGTCCCACGGTGTGGGCGGGCGGTTCACCTCGTAATTGAGAATGTGAAATTTCCGAGAAGGTGGCGGTTCTCTGTCACCCTTGTGAATACACGAAGGATGGCGGTTCTGGTCCTGCCATCTGGGACTCTGCGTACTTCTTTAGGGAAGGGCTGTGTCTTGAGCGGCGTCCATCCTGAAGACGAGCCACATGCTCCCCTTTCGACCCCTCTTGTGGTTTTCTGGTTTCCTTTGATGCCTGTCAACTCAACCAACAATTTGTCGGTAAAATGCTCAAACACCAAAGAACCCGATCTGAAGTGGGATCACGTGACTCATCTGAAGTTTCTCCCAGTGGAGTTTCTATGACCCGTCCATCCGCAGACGAGCCACGCTTTCCCCCTTCAGACCCCTCTTGCTGTTTACAGGACTCCTTTGATGCCCGGCCAGTTTACCGACAATTTGTCGGTAAACTGCCTAGGCATCAAAGTAGCCCATTAAACAGCAAGAGGGGTCTGAAGGGGGAACTTATGTCTCGTCTGCAGACGGGTGTAGGTCGTGTAACCACCGCTTAATCGGCCCTTTGGCTGGTCATGGCCCTTAGGACTCAATCACTGTTCCTGCCAATATTGTGGTGGTGGTCCAGACAATCAAGATTTTTCAGCCAGCCTTCGGGCGGTTCTGAGTTGTTAGTTTGTGATACTACTCGTTCATACGATAAATTTTGTGGAATAGGGTTTCAAGCCACTAACACTCCGGTCTCGAATCTGTAATTACAGTATGATTGCAGCATATTTTCACGAACCAATAATAACAAAATTTAAATGCATGTTGCAATGTTTATACCTGCTAATAAGTTTAGTTTAGTCAAAATAACCTAATCGATAGTTTGCAAAAAATATTAATCAGGTGTGTTACTGTAGTAATGCTAATTTTTATAATATTTGATTTTTATTTGAATAAGCTTGATTGAGGGTCTATATAGTTGGATGAAAGCGCAAAATCAAATAACTTTTAAAACTTCAGGAAAAAATGCCTAAGTTGTGAGGAGCCGTGGCGACTGCCTATCATACCTATTGAATGCTGGCTTGGAACTTAATGAGATACACTGTAGTTTAGTTAGTTTAAGTATATTAACATCCAGTAATCAATCAACTATTTTGGGACGGAACTCGTCATTTTGAACACGGTCAGTTTACTAGGGCGACACCTGAGCTGGTAAAATTCGATTTATGACATAATTATTTGTATGAACTTTTATAGAACTTTATTTGTTTCTTGATTGTAAGAGGGAATTTTGTAATCAATTTTTTTTATTTCATAAAGAAATTTTAGTATATAAATATTTACTATTTGATAGACGAGTTTTGAAATCTCGTATATTTGTAAATTCTAAAGCACAATATCAGCATTGTCAGAACTTAATTATCAACTAGTTTACTGATATTTAATCCTGATCTTGTGCATCCTTATGCCATCTGGTAGTAAACCTGATAATTAAATGGGCTCCATATTATTTAGAATGATGAATTAATTTATAATGATTTAAATACTAAAACATTAAAAAAATCTACTTATTCGGTCAATAAAAAAAAGTAGGTTTAAAAAATAGTTTTTATTAAATTTGTTGTTAAATATAAAACATTCAAAAATAGAGCAACTAAAATCTGACTACATTTTACAGACTATTTGAAAATTCAGATATGAAAGGCATCAGAGATTAAAATAATCAGTTTTCAAATTTAAAACTCGCCTATTTTATAAAGATTTAAAAATATCTAAGAAAAGCATGATATATTTATGGATTTTTATCCCCTTTCGTAATTATTCATTTTATTCAAATGTTTTATATGAAAGAATTAAAAAAAAATTAATTTCGGTAAGAGATGTGAGCGAAAGTTAGACCATTTGGTCAGAAGTGGTCAATTTCTTGCATTAAAATACTCATAAATGGTTGCAAATTCCTCTAGTCTTTTAGGTTTGAAACAAAAGTACTATGCATTTTGTTGTTGTTGTTTCTAATGGTACTTGCCATGAACAACTCCTCTGACTAAGTCAGTATTTTTAAACCAAGGGCGCTTCTCTTGTTAAGTAGCATCAACCATGCCAAGAGTACGTCTTAGCTATTCACGCATCACATTAGCTTGCACAACCCTTTTTTACAGAAGTGCCCATTCACACATTTCACAAATGGAACAGAGAAAGAACAACCATGCCTCAACCAGAACTCGAAACCAGGATACCCTGATCACGGGGTAGACGAGTCACACCTATGCCAGGAAGACGGCACCATGCGTTTTTGAATACGGGAATCATATTCCATGATTTTGCGCATGCGTATGGAGGAATTTATTTCGTCAAAACATGGGTGAGAGGAAAGATAAAAAAAAAGGGAGATATTTGCATTTATCCAGTTTTATTAATTTTCAGGTTTGAACCCTTCACCACCCCGTAATTTTGTGCATACGCCAGGACGCGTTTATTTTTTCAAAAAAAGGAGAATGAAGTGGGAGATTGTTCACGAAATCAAGAGGCATAATAAACATTTAATCTTTCAGCGTATCTCCGCTTAGAGAAGTAAGTGCAAGCCTCAAAATCCTGAATTAAAAAATAACTTGTGAAATGGGAAATTATGAAAAAAGCAGATTTTGTTGTTTCTTTTCACACCACCAGTTTCAGAAATATAACTTCAGAATTTGCATCGATCGAAACAGAAATAGATTGAAGATTGTTTACTTAAACGATATTGGCGACATAATAGTAACAACATACAACTATCAAACAATAATTTGAAACTCTGAACAATATTCGGGGGGGGGGGAAGATAATATGAAAAGAATATTGAAGAGGAAAAAGAAAGTCATTTAACAAACAAAATTTTTACCAACTTCGTTTCTTACTAAAGAAAAATAAAGCTTGATGGAAATTATAGTTTTTTTCGCTAAAGAAAAATAAAGCTTGTTGGAAATTATACATTCTTACTAAAGGAAATAAAGCCTGTTGGAAATTATACTTTCTTACGAAAGAAAATAAAGCTTGTCCAAAATTATAATTTCTAACTAAAGAAAATAAAGCTTGTCCGAATTACAATTTCTTACTAAAGAAAATAAAGTTTGCTCGAAATTACACTTTCTTATTAAAGAGAATAAGGCTTGTTGGATATTATACTTTCTCACTATAAGAAAATAAAGTTTGTTGGAAAATACATTTTGTCTTCAAAAAAAAAAAAAAAACTGAACAAAACAAAGAGTCGTTTTTATTCATTTCATGGTGCAATAATACTTTTTAAAGACTTCAAATGAAAAAAGAAATTTAATAAATTATTTTGAAAAAAAGACAATGACTCTAATTTATACTTTTTCTTTCAGATGTTTTCTACACATTTCCTTGCTTTTTTGGCTATCCTGTTTTTCGGCGTCTTTCTCAACTTGGCATCTGCTGGAGGAACCGAAGATTCTTTCTGTCTTTCCATACCCGGCGAAATCATGCACATGGCTGACCGAGTCATGACCATCATCGAGACTTTCTTCACAAAATGATTCAATTGTGTTGATTTCAAATAAATTGCCATGAAGGCATAATTCACAATGTGCCACACTGAAAAATAATAAAATGTTTTTTTCAGTATCAATTGCTTTATGCTTTATTATTATGTGAGAACATGACCCTGCTTTCGTTAGGAGGTTTTGAATAATTGGGGGCGACAAAAAAAATTGAAGCTCGAAATCGCATTGGCAAGGAATAAAGAATAAATGGTAATATTCATTAACTTTTTTTAATCACATATTTCAAAAGGTTGACCTGCTTTTACCCGTATTTCTTTATTATTACGAATGCTTCTTTAAAAGTAGATATGTTTTTAAAAGGATGAATTGTGACATCATGGATGCGTTATTAAAAGGTTGAACTATGGCTCCACGGCTGTTATTTTCTCGAAATGTACTTTTTTTTCGAAGGAAATTAAATAATCTATTTTTTATAACATGTTCAAAAAATTTCGATCGTGTTTAATAACAGTTTTCATAAAAGAAGTTTGTCTTTTCTCCCAATGGGGAAATATTCTTCATTCATTCTTAAGTTGGAGACATTGAAATTATTGGATTCCTTGTCTAAGATGAATCCATTACGAAACTGTAATATGATCTTAGAAATCAGTAAATAGCAGTTTGTGTTTATAAAAATATTGTTTTCATAAAAAGTCTGCATAAATTAATATGTTTAAGAATGTATTGGTAAATAATTTATATACATATATATAGAGATCGATCGATGGAGAAGCTTCGTGACTGCTCCAAACCGGTTTAAACTGGTTAATAACTTAAATTAATTAAGACAAATAATGACTTAAAAATAATGTTCTCACATGATAGTTTGAAATTGCGATGTTAGATTACATTTTATATTTATTGATTTATTAACAATCTTGGAATCAAATTCAAATATTAATATTAATAAAATAAAAATAATAATATGGACCATAAAATATTAATTTCATTTTTTTTGCTAGAACAACGCAGATTTTGGGAATCCTTTAAAGGATGACATAAAATAAAGCATTTTTTAACGCAGAAATAAAGCAGATTTGTATCTGCCACCATTTGCTTACAGTAAAGTGTTGGCGACCCTATTAAAAAAACCATTCGACAACTAATAGTTTAGGGTTAGTAAAAATGGAGAGTTACACGATGGAATAACAGTTTTCATTATTCGGCAATGTTTCGAAAATAGTAAAAGTCTGGCGACCCCAGTTTGAAACCTTCCTATATCGTGCGATTTAAAACCATTATATTGCTTTTTAGATTTAAGCTATTCTCTATTAGATTAATGTGGTAATTTGAAATCAAAGATATATAGCAACAAGCACACAAACATGCGAGTATTGAAGGAGGAAATTCAACACTGCTTCAACGAAATTTAGCCACATTTATGAAGAATTTTCATGAAAAAGTTTGACAAATGAGTGTATATGTGAGGGTAAAGCTGTGGAGGTCATTTGCCATATGTGTTATTCCATACAAATAGGGCAATAGGGCATCCATATTCAATTTTTTGTATTTTACGATTCAATAAAAATATAATAATTTAACGGTGAAATAATAAATAAATATGCAATGAAAATATAACAAAAAACGGTGCTTTATTTAATTAAAATCTTCCGTTAACACATTGTTATAAGTGAGTAACGCTCCATTTTTATACCACAACACTATCAGCTGTCAAATGGGATTTTTAGTAGGGTTACCAAATCTTTATTGCGCACAATAATGGCAAATTCAAATCTTTCGTTAATTTTGGAACACCCTTTTTAAACTATCAAAAATAATCCCCCAAACCTTCCTTGCATATTCTATAAAAAAAATGTTATTCTTCTCACTTAGCATAAAATTGTAGGTAATGGGAGAGACATTGAAAGTCACAAGTGCTCAGATTTTTATTTTCAGAGTTCCTTCACGTAAGAAATGCATGCCATTGGCAAGCTATAGTTTTAAAATATCGATCTTTTGCATGAACTTGGAATTTTAATTAAATCTAGTTATTGGAGATTTTTTATGTGAATAATCAATGATGAACATTACTCATGTATTAGATAAATGAATATGTATCTTGGACGCCATTTTTTTCTATAAACTAAAACTAAAATTTATCACGAAATTACAATTGTAGTTTTAAACGATCGCATTCTAAATTTCACTTATTTTTTTAGTCATTGACTTTGTTTGATTGAGTTTTTGCGTTTAAACGCATGCAAGAGTATAGACAGACAACTCCTTGTCAGATGCGGTTGAAAATAAGATACGGATCTACGTTTCCAATGATAAACCTGTGCATCAAATTTTATTTAATACTAGCCGCCTTTGGCGACCAGCTGGTTCGCCATGATAATGCGTTCTAAAATTTCCAATTAAATCATATATTTTTTAGACAAAATTTAAGAAATAGTTTAATTTAAAAGATTCAGTTATTAGTAGTTAAAGAGTCGGTAACTTTATTCGGAAAAACTTTTTCAGTTTAATGCTCCTACAATTTATCGATTATGCTTCCAAAATATTAAAAATGTTTTTTTCGGTGATATTGCCAAAATGTTAAATATGTTTTTTAAAGAAAGCGTAAAAAGGAAAAAAATTATTGAATTAATGATACAGATATTGCCAACGATTATAGAAATATGCCATTAAGTCGGGATTTCAATGCATACCCTGTCTAAATTCAATCAGGTTTACCGTAAATAAAGAAGATTTGTTGAATAAATGATATAAATATTGCAAACGATTTCTTAGAATCCTTTGCCTTGCATTTATTTTTATAGAAGATATCACATTTTATATTTATGTTATTTTATCCAGTCACGTGCTGAAAGTTGTATTTCTTTAGATTTGATTTGCGATGATAGTTGTTGTTTTTTTATTTGAATTTCCGGCATTGTTTTATTTTATTTTATCCAGTCATGTGCTAAAAAACGGTTAAAATATTTCTTTAAAAATTCGTTAAAAATAGAAGCTTGAGTTATACATTAAAACACTGATACCATTAGAAAGCTAATTTTTTTATCTTTAAATTGATGTTAAAATCATGTTTGTCCGATTATAATTTCGGAAGTTATAGCGGAAAAACGTCAAAATTTAGCTTAAATTTTAATGAATTCAAATTCTAATTAAAAATTCGAAAAACATGCACATTCCCGACCTCCAAGGTATACATGTACTAAATTTGGTAGCTGTAGGTCCAACGGTCTGGCCTGTAGAGCGCCAACACACACACACACACACGCACACACACACGCGCGCGCACACACACACACACACACACACACACACACACACACACACACACACACACACACACACACATTGAGCTTTATTATAAGTATAGATAGATATAGATTTAGTTTTTTGCATTTTATACTTATTGTGTTTACTTATACTCGAACAGTTGGGCATACAGACTTCCTCGGAATTTTGTTCAAAATTTGGCAGAATATATAAAGTTGGTATTAAATCCGTATTTCAGATTTTTTCATCTAGCTCAAAGTATTTTTCCTTGAGCCTTCACATCTGAAACATCACTGGATATTACCGTTTGCATATATTTTTAAAGTAAATAAAAGATTAAAAAAAAATTCATCCAAGAATTCAATTAGAATAATGAAGATAATATTGCTCTATAACGAAAAAGAAATAACATAAATAATTAATAGTGATAATTAAAGCAAAATTCGAATACTGACAGCAGACGACTGATGCAGTTTTTTTTAATGAGATAAACGCTTGTCAGCATTTTATTATCTTTTTCTTGAGTATAGCTGCTAGAGCGCCATCTGTAAGATAATTTTAAAACTATTTTTTATTACAGCTTCTTTCTTTTCTTTTCTTTTTTTTTAAAGCATGAGAACAAATTTATTCGATAATTAATTTTTATCTGAGTATATTTCGAACAAACTATTTTTTTTCTGGTGCACGTATAAAAAATATATATCTCATGTATATATTTTTATCTAAAAAAATGACGCAAGCTTACTTTGTATTTTTATGAAATACATTAAGCAACTTCATTTTAATTTGTATACTCTGTTATCCTTTCTTTTCAAAATTTATTCCATTTTAATAGATTAGATAAAGGTTAAAAAACAAGGTTTTTATGAATAATTTTTCAATTAATATAATCATCTAGAAATCCATCATTCAGTTGGAATAAGAATCGCTAGAACCAATATGTCCTTCCCTATAAGGAATAAATATATTTAAGCTCAGAAAAAGTGATAAGTTAAATAATAGAATAAATTCTAAAGAGATTTTTGGATTTTGATCCGTTATATATTACAAATGCTTGTTCGAAATGTTTCTTAAAAGTGCTAGTAAAAAAAATAATTCTATTTAAAAGCCATATAAAGTACAATTTCATACCCCCGTTCATTCAACTTTAGCAAAGTCATTTTTTAGGCATAAAGTAGGTAATTTCTATGTGAAAGAATCATTTTCTTTTGAATAAAGTCGGATATGATCATTCCAATCCTAGATACCTTTTAGTTCGTATATTCTTTGGAAATATTTTTCTGCTGACATAATTTTCCCCAGACAATTGTAATGGGTAAATTTTTTGATGATCACCAAGATAAAATTCATAAAATTCAATCACACCAATACAATTTTAATTTTAACAAGCTTTTTGATATATCTTATAAATTCAGATAAATAATATCTTCAGGTTGTGTATTCTATCATCTTTTAATCGTATGTAATAAAACAATACAGGAATTGGTCCTTTTGACTGTCTGAAAAAACCTAAAGCTCATCTCATAACGATAAATTCTCCTTCAATCTATTTTGATCTGTTAGTGTGGTATTTAAACTGGAAAGGGGCTCCACCTCAGGTGTGGTCCTTATTATCTGATCGCGGTTCAGAATTACGAGGTCCTCCCCCAAAGCGCTAGTGTTGCTTTAAAATGAGACGTTAATTTAATTAAACTAAACCAAACTAAATTCAATTCGTTCTGAGGCCCTCTTATTCGGCCGCTTCTGATTTCTTGAATTTTTGTAAGTTTCGTATAATTTTAGATTCATTTTTCAAGCGTTTTTCGGATTTCAAAGGGTTTCTCTGATTCAGTAATGAGCATTTTTTGATATTTCGTCTTTTTTATTTAAAAGTTGCAATCTTTATCGCGATATTTTTACATAGTTTTATATCACAAGTTTTCATACGGCTTTCTACCTAAATACTTTCTTGATATTCCGATCAACTTATGTTACTTTAATCATCCTTTTAAACTTATTTAGCGTGGTTATTTGCTTCAACCATCTTTATATGAATAGTCTGAAACATTGATGAAAGATTATTTTAAAATAAATCACTATCACATAAACTTCAGACGCAATTTTCTCGCTTTAAAATGTTACAATATGTGGACAGAATTAAACAAATTGCTATCCAAAATCTACCGGTGAAGAAATAGACTGAACTTTAGGCAAACTCAATGACATTAATGAAATTTAAAACTTTTATGGATTTATAGGATTATAAATGAAAATTTAAAAATGATAAAACAGAAGTAATTTTTGCTTTTTTTACAGATACATATCAGTATCCATTAAATGGTTAAATGCCACTTCACTCCGACTGATTTTAAACGAATGTTTCATTCCTTCTTTTTTTACTTCCCAGCAAATTGATTTATTGATGCATTTTGATTTCGAATTCATTTTTGATTAAATGACTAATTTAATACGTTATTTATATATGTAATATTTTTAAATATAATTTAAATCATAGCTAATTTTCTAATTTTTATTTTAATTAATCCATATTAACTTCATTCTAAAATGTTCTTTTATTTCCTGATCCAATTCCACTTTTTTTTCTGTTTAATTAATGCAGCAGAAGACCTGTTAAATTGCTGAAATCGGTAAGTTCCTACACTCCGAGTGAAGGGATACAAATCTGTCAAGCTATGCCAATTCTTTTAAAAGATCCTTATAATCTCCTTACCGAAAGCGACACGAGTAAAGAAATCCCTATTAAAATCTCATGGTATCATTGGGGATGAATATTTCTGTTTCTTTGTGCCCTCTTCGGCTTTTGTATTGTTTCTGAAAGGATAAATCTAAAGCGAAAATTGCTGATGAAGATCCCAATGACACCAGAAACACGATTCCTTCTTTCAAAAGATCCTTATAATCCCCTTACCTAAAGAGACACGAGTCAAGAAATCCCTATTAGAATCTCATGGTATCATTGGGGATAAATATTTCTGTCTCTTTTCACTCTCTTCGACTTCTGTATCGTTTCTGAAAGGATGAATTTAAAGTGAAAATTGCTGAAGAGCATCCCACTGACTTCAGAAACACGTTTCTTCAAGATCGTTCTGCTGAAGATATCGTTCACTGAATAGCAACATCAATTTGAATAGGAGTTAATATTTGATAAAATCTCATATTTCAATGAATTCGACATGAAATACTCAGAGTCTATTTCTTTACTTCGACTTGCAAATGCAGCCACTGTGACGGCATCGACCGCAAATGGTTAAAGTTTATTCTTAGCAAAAACAGAGGCAGTTATCATCTTTACCTTCTGTAGTTCACACAAATTGCAAAACATTATTTGCTAATTCTCTGCAGCTTCCAGCGAGTATGCACTCTTTAGAATACCGGGCGATTTTTCAAACAAACTATCCCGATATATGAGATCATAATTATCCTACCATTCACAGGAACGGAATAAAATTTGGACTCGAGGTATTCTGGGATATGCACTCAAGGATCATATGAAAAACAATTAAAACTTTAACAGTTACGATTACAGAGACAAAATTTCCAAATTTTCAAATGACAACTTCAACTTTTTTTTTTTTATGAAATGCGTTTTCCATAGAAAAAAATAATCAAGAGTGTAGGATGGGTGCATGTTGCTAGAAAATCACAACTCTAGACAGACTCGTATAAATGAATTATGAAATTTGATGCCTCTTTGATAATTCTTCTAATAATAGTCTATCAAAATTCAAATTAATTTTTATAAGCTGCATGCGTACTAGTTATGAATAAACAATACACGGAACAGATTTGGAAATATCTGTGAGAAATTATAACTTTTATTCCAGAATTGCAGAATGCAATAATGAATGCGTGTGTATGCTTTGATGGTTGAATCGTTAAGCCTGGGACCCCCAATTTATCACAGAAATCCAAATTTATCATACTTCGGAAGTTGAAAATGTGTGCTTGGCAAAGTTGTTTTAAAAATATTAGCTTATTAATAATAAAGTAAAGCAATGATGTCTTTTCATCGAATTTTAAAAAACATTGCAACATAATTTTTTTAATATCATTTCAAAAGTAACACACTCTTTTCTTTTATTGTTTCTTATGGCACTTGCTATAGACGAGACCACTGACAAAGTCAGGATTTTAAGTCTAGAGAGTGTCTCTTGCTTTCAATTGCGCCATCTATGGCCAAGAGCACATCTTAGCTACTCATGTGTTTCATTCTCTTACACAACCCCTTTATAGATGGGGGGGGGACGCATTCACTCATCTCACAAATAGAACACAAATGAAGAACAACCATGACCAAACCGGGACTCGAGCCAGATCGCAGAGAAGGAAAGCTACCTCTATATCCGGATACAAATGCTTTGGTTTTTTAGTAATATCAGTTGGTTATAGCACGTTTTTAACCTCATTTTAGCTAATTTCTTTGAAAAAAGTTTAAAAAATATTTTACAACAATGTATTTTACTTTTGTCATGAAACTCAAACTGAACAATTTGTCATAATTTACATATTTCTCCATGGTTGATTATTTATGTATGAAATTAAGGCTAAATTTTTCATGATGTGTTAATTTCTGTTTAAATGCATGTTTTTAATATAGTGTTTGAAAGTTTGTGTTAAAAGATCAAATTGTTACAATCTTTTTATAGAATTAATACGTGAATTCCAAATAAAAAAAAGCTATTAAATAAATTTAGGAGTAATAAAAATTTAATCGGAAGTGAAATATTTTAAGAAATTATAAACCAATAATTCAATTCATTCAATTTTTTTGATTGCTTCTACAATATTTTTTTTCTTTTTTTTTTTTTCCTTATTACTCTCATTCATGAAATTTTTTCCGAGAAGAAGAACCATTCTTAAAAAATTCACCCAATTACATCATATCCGAAATCGGTTTAGCATTGAAATTTAGATACTTATATTAAAGCTGTTACTCTAAAAAAGTATTTTTGCAATAATTTTTCTTGAAATTCACAATTTAATAATCTTACGAAGCAGAATTGTAAAATCTAATATAATAATAAAAAAAACTGTTATTAGAATCTAAAAACATGCACAGTCATAAATGATCGCGCGCAACGCATTTTGGGAAAATAGGTATATATAAATGAACGTTACTCTTTTTATAATCTCTTAGTTTCCTCTATCTCTTTCTACTGTAAAGTCCTCAGATTTAAAGGTGGGTAACCATTTAAACTTTTATGATTAATACTATCAGATATGTAGAAACTTTGAAGCAGAACATTTTAATTTTGTACTGAATCGAACAAATAATGAATATAAAATGATTCTTATAAAATATTAAATAAATAAAATTGTCGGTTTATAGTTATTTGTTTTCAATTTATATGCATGTAGATATAGATTTTGCAGTTAATATGATTGATTATGTTCTTACGGCATGTTTCTGTTATTATTTATAATAACCAGCAAAGGTGATTAATCGATTTATTACATTAATCAATAATTAGTAATACTAACCAAGTATTTTACTAATAACCGACTAATCACATTGATTAAACATATTCGCATAGATTTACTTTGTAAAATAATATAAAATCTATCTACATTCATTATTTATCAATGCATATAATGGATTATATTATATGCAAATATTGTTAAATTATGTATCGATTGAGCATTATCTGGTTAATAATATAGTATAAAAATTTTTCTAAACTGCAGATTATTTTTAATGATATTACATTTAAAGTAAATTCATTTATGTTTTGTGACCTGGTTTCGGATGTTAAATCATTAAAAAAAGGAAAGCGTTCAAACTTATTTGTTACGTTATCATGAATTTCATTCTATATAGTCATCACTTTTCTTGGATTTTTTATTTTAAAGTACCAAGAAATGAATTCTGAAAGGTTAAAACGAATTTGTTACATTATAAAGCATTTAATTCTATATACTTCTGATTTCTTCTAGATTTTTTTAAAGTACTGTGCCAAGAATTCTGAGACACTCAAAAAAAATTGCTACATTATCGTGCATTTGATTCTGCAGAACCATGATTTTTTTTTTTTTTTTGAATTTTTATTTTAAAGTGCCATGACATGAATGCAAAAACGTTCAAACTCATTTGTTATATTATTGTGCCTTCAATTCTATATATCTGATAAATTTTTGAAATTATTTTAAAGTAATGGATCTCTGGTTTATAAACCACTTTCACCTTGTTTTGTATTTTATGTCGGATAATATGTTAACAAATCAAGAAGGAATTTTAATAGAAAATTCTATTTATTGAGTGGATTATTTTATTAAATAAAAAGTTTAATTTCTTCACTCTCAATGTCAAACTTATGGATTTGGCTCTATAATAGCTTTTGTTAACCGCTTGAGCTCTAAAAAGGAACTTTTCATTAAAATAAATGTTATTTTCTTTATAACTTCATAATATTTTCTTTATAACTTTCTTCATAATTTCATTTTAGGAAATTATTGGGAAAAATAATTTTTAATTATTTAGTGTCTTATTAACCACAAAGAAAGTAGTTTAATTTTTTATTGCTATTTAATGGGTGCAATTTTCGATGTTGAATGAATCAAATATTAAATACATACTTTGAGATATTTCTATTTTTGCAAAAGACATAAATATAATTGTGCCTATTTTAAAAACTGATTGTTTTGCCATTAGTAAATCGTTATGGAACAGATTGAAACTGGTTTAATTTTCTAAAAAACTTCAAGCATACACTTTGAATAATTTCCGGAAGTAAAGTATACTATAATGAAAGAGTAGAAGATTCCTTACTGCAGCTAAATTCAAGCATATGTATAAAAATAATTTTAAATCCATATACCATGCTTTAGTGGCATTATCATATTTATTTCAATGTTCAGTTCCATGTATTGCAATCCGTACAGTATGTTTCTAAAGTAATATTTATTCAACAGTGCCGTTATATATTTGTCAATTAAATTTTTAGATGGCTTTCTTTCACAAAATATCATTTCTTTTCAAATTCTGTGAACCGTTTCTTTTCAATTCCTAATCCTATGCATTTAAGGATTTAATCTTTTAATATTAATAAGCTGTAATAGCAAATAATTTTTAAACTCAATTAAAAAATGCTAGATTGATGAAGTAGTCTTAAGTAGATTATAATAAAATTATGAATTATATTTCAAATCTCAATTATTGTTTCAGTAGAAAAATATAAAAATAATCACAAATATAGGTTTTTATTATCGTATAAAATGTTAATTTTTATTATGTTTTATGTTACAAATAAGTATTATATTTATTTATGTAAAAAATTCGTATAAACCGTTGGAACTTGTGAATATCTGATTTTTTTTTTTTCAATTTTCATGTTTCTGAATTGGGTAAGGCAGGTAACCTTGAGTTTTACAAACTTTGATTAGACTGAAGAGTAAAAAAATTAGTTAGATCAAATGAAATTGTTCAAAATTATTTTGATTATTATTGCAATCTTGAAAATCATGGAATGAATCATTCAGTTTGATGCATGGAAAAACAGACCAATTTTCTTTAAAAAAAAACATTTATTATTTTTTTAAAATAATATTTATAATATTTATTTATCATAAGAATATTCTTTTGGAATATCATTTTCAAGAACGCAACAGTGTCACTCAAATCAGGCTTTATATCAAAATCGTATAGCATATTCAGTGAAAAGCAGAAAATTTGAATTTTAAATTTGTGTAAAAGTTGTTTTAAATTATAAAGGATAATCAATTAAATTTTTCATTAATTTTTATTTATTAAATTTTTGAAAATGCCTATTGAAGTAACAATTGCTCCCAATAAATAACTAATAGCAAATTTTGCATTTCAGCTACCGTGTCAACAGGTTTGCCATGTAGAGCGTGCTGACTAATTTTTGAATCCCTCTGCATACAATGTAGAGACAGTATGCCAACCTGAAATCATTATCCTGTTAAAAATCAGCAAAACTACATGCCGTCAGATATTGCCAAATTCAAAGCATGCGAACTCATTCTGTGAGCAAGGCTCTAGAGTGAGATAAATCTTGCAATATAAGAATAGCTATCCATTTGCTTTTGAAAACGAACAGTTATCCCATATGTCGTCGCTTAAAATCAAATTGTATGTCTGTCGATAATGTACACAGAATCCTTTTAAATTTAAAAAAAACCTTGCAAGATTTATTCTATGGTTTTAGGTCAATCTTCCGATTATTTATCATTGATTAATAGATTATATACTAATTATATCTCATAAAACTTTGAGATATTATATATAAATATGTAAGGAATGAGATGCCTTAGTTTAATTCAAATCTTAATCGATTCTCGGGTGAGAGAAGGTATAAAAATACCTAACACCCACAAAAAAACTTTCAGAGAGACTCCCTTTCCTAAATCGACTTGTGTTAAAGAAATTCCTAGAAGTATCTATTGGTAAAAACACCAAAGGAAAAATTTCTGACACTTTTTCTCTTTTGCTCTAGTGTAAACAGACGCGTTCATCGCTTATCTCCGCCTACAAATCATGCTCTTCCGTGGAAAAATAATGTATAGTTAATAATATTATTAAAACTTTGAGATGTCTATAAAAATGGGGTTATGTCAGAGAAAAATTATGAATGGAACCTGTGCACTGAAGTTTTGATAGGCGCTTTGTATACTACTTGCTGTCAAATGTATGCATTCTTGTTTTTGTGTATGCTACTTGATGTCGTATGTAAGTATGCTTGTTTTTCGCATGTTACTTGCTGCTGTATGTATGTATGCTACTTGTTGTCATAATAGTATAACAGAGGCAGCAAATAAAATTATGAATGGAACCTGTGTACTGAATTTTTGACAGTCGCTTTGTATACTGCTAGCTGTCATATGTATGCATTCTTGTTTTTTTTGTATGCTACTTGTTGTCGTATGTAAGTATGCTTGCTTTTGGCGTGTTGCTTGATGCCGCATGTATGTATGCTTGTGTTTGGCATGTTACTAGCTGCCTTATGTATTATGATACTTCTTTTCATTGTTGTATAATACAGGCAGCAAATAAAATTTTGAATGGAAACTGGTGCATTGAATTTTTGCTAGGCACTTTGTATACTGTTAGTTGTAGTTTGTATGCATTCTTGAGTTTTAGTATACTTGTTAGCTTATGTAAGTATGTTTTTTTTGCCTGTTATTTGCTGTCATGTGCATGTATGCTACTTGTTTTCATCGTAATATAACAGAGGAAGTAAATTTCATTTTGAAATATTTCCTTTTTCCGTAGATGTTCTCTCCAGCCTTCCTGATAATGGCAGCTCTTTTGTGTGGCACCTTCATCACAGATGTCGCAAGCCAGGGCAACAGCAACGAGAGCGACGAAAACACCCAGCCATTGTTCTGCGTCAAGATTCCGCCATCAACAATGAGCAAGATGCAATGTGGAATGTCAGCAATACAGATGGCGATGAAAGTCATATAGACCGCTCCAGAAATAACTGTGTCACTCATGAAAAATGTTCAGATAAAGCATAATAAACTTGTAGTTCTTTAACGGACGGTGAATGGCGTTATAATTTCTTCTGCTGCATTAAAAATATTTATTTCTGATTCTTTAATGTTTTTTTTAAGTCTTTCATGACTAAAAGAGCTTGATAATTATTTATGAGTGTACAGAGAAATATTGATGCAGGATTTGGAAGATAAAAAATGATTTATTAGTTCTTTCTGATAGAAAATTACTAGTAAACAATTTATTTTTATTCAAGAATAGATAAAAAATCAAGATAGAAAATGTCATAAATTACTTAGGTTTGATATTTATATGAAAAAAAGTAAAGGAAATTACCAATTAATTAAATTAATCAACTTAAAAGAAAATGAAATTATCGATTAACTATATTAAATTAATCTATCAAAAAATAAATGAAATTATCGATTAACAAAATTAAATTAATCAACTAAAAAGCAAATGAAATTAATAATTAATTAAATTTATCAACTAAAAAGGAAATGGAATTAGTGATTAATTAAATTAATCAACTAAAAAGGAAATGAAATTGTTGATTAACTAAATTAAATCAATCTACCAAAAATAAATGAAATTATCTATTAACTAAATTAAATTAATCAACTAAAAAGCAAATGAAATGATCAATTAACCAAATAAAATTAGTAAACTAAAAGCAAACTAAATTATCTATTTTAATTTTCTTTGAGAGTGGTGCAAATGATTTACCTGCTTTACCAAAAATTGTACCATTCAACAACACAGATTTCATTTTAATACAAATCTCCGTTATGCAGTACAAAAGCATCTGTCCTATAACCACTCTGACATCAATTTATCATCAAGACGTGTGATAATTAAATTATTCAAGAAAGTATAAACAAAATTAAGAATTAACAAAGCATTCGGAAAAAGAACTTAAACTGGTCCTCTAGAGATTTAAAAGGCAGAAAATCACTTTTTTGTTTATTTCTCCTCCAAAATCTCCGTTATGCAAACTATTTCGAAAATATTTACCTTTGCAATCTTGAGGTTATTAGTATGATTGATTAGCTATGCATTTTATTTCACTTTAAAATTTGTACACGTTTATTAAGGGTAAGGAGAAAAATTTATTCAAAGAACCAAACTGCCTTTTAAATTTCATTTTTGGTATTTGTTATATAATTTAATTTAAGCAGAATTTAAGGAGATTAAATGCAAAGAAAAATAATTTCAAAAGACAATTTTTTTGTATTAAAACATATATTGTTTTATATAAAAACAAGTTCAATAAAAAATACATTGCTTTTCCACTTTTCCTACAAAGCATATTATTACAGAATACCGCTTCATGCCGCTGCAATGAAAACTCTCTGGTTATTTATGTAGTGCTATGAGCATGAAGTGGTAGAGACAGAGAAAGATTCTCCTGTTCGATCCATCCCTGTGACTACTGGTCGACGTCTGACATTTATTAATTTAAATATGGTACGGGTTTTCAATATAGAACAAATCAAAGCCGAAAGAAATGAGCTTTTGGAAGTTCAAACGGGAAATAGATTTAGCTTATAATCAAACTATCAGGCAGAAACTAAAAACTTGAGCTAGTTTACAAAAACAGCCTTATAATTTGTTTGTGATTTCAAGATTCTAAAAAATAATAAAAAAATATTAACAAAAAATTACAAACGAGGACGGAAAGAAAAGAGAATAGAAACAGACACACACACACAAATCACAAATACGATAACAGAAAATAACTGTATGGGTGTATACTACACTATATTATCAAACACCCATCAACTAATAATATACAGTAGAGAAAAAAGAATACATGAGAAAAATCCAACGTTCTGAATGATAGTCTTCGTAATAACAGTTATAAAAACTTTTGGAGGCTGCTCATTGAATTCTAGAGTCCGATACAATAACTTCTTCCTATACTCCAATATGTTATTGCAACACGATAGCATTAGGAATTAGATTATTCCTCTACAAATGTGTTGCAGTTTGACATTTTTTGGCGAAATAGATGTGTCGGATTATAGATTTCTGAGAAGCTTTAAATTTTGCTATCGCTCGATATCTATAGATTAATCATGGTAAACGGATATGGTTATGCATAGTATAATGTTTCCTCAAAAGATATTCATTTTGAGAGTCTCCTGTGATGTCACGCGTACTTTTTTTAATTACCACCAATCACCATGCTACCACAGAAATGTACTGAATAACCACGGGTTCTTGTGACTAGGCGTTACACTCATTAATTATCTAGCTTTCGCATAAAAGAAAAACGGCCAACAAAAATTCAAAGTATCTTCAAATTGTTATTAAAAAGCTATAAATTTTTTTCCATAGATTTTTCAATGTTTTTAAATTTTCAGAGAAGTGAATTTTGTTAAAATTATTATTTTGCACAATAAGTTCCTCTTGAATTTTATTAAGTTCGATTCATTCTATTATGAGAGTTCCGAACTGAGTCGATTTCTCCTGTTATACACTTGTTGTCTTGCATGCTTCCGAATCTGTAGAAGTAATAAGAAAATATTCCATGTCCTTATAATTTGCATTATCATCGAGAGAAATAATATTTACATTATTTTTAATTAGGGCATGGATCTGTGAGATATGTGAATGTGCCCCCCTGTAAAAAGGGGTTGTGCAAGCGAATGCGTGTACCATCTTCATATGAGTTAGAAGTAAGACTTCTGTCTTCTGGGTGATCAGAGGTCTTTACCCTCAGAAGCTACTGAACCCCCTTTCCGTGGAAACACGGACACGACATTATCATCATCACCTAAAACCATTGACAAAACGAATGTCCATCGCTTTTAATTCTCTCAATAACTAAACAAGTGCAAGATGAATATTTTTAATATGTATGGCGTCATTAAATGTGAGATATGTAGATTGTATTGATGATGGTAATGTCGTGTCCATGTTAACAAGGAAAGAGGGTGTAGTAGTTTCTGAGGGTAAAGATCTCCTAGCACCAGAGGGCAGAAGTCTGTCTACTAGTTCATATGAAAATGGCAATCAAACATTCGCTTGCACATCCCCTTTTTATAGGAGGCACTTTAACTCAACTCACAGATGAAGAACCATGCCCGAACCAGGACTCGAACACTGGACGTCCAGATCATGGGGATGTCGAACTACTCTTATGCCAGTACGACGGCTGTTGATTGTATTAAACTGATTATTTATTTGCATGCAAAGAATATAATATATAAAAATATCTGGCAAAAATGTAAAGACAGAATGAGGGACACAAAAAAACTGATTTTGTAATGGAAGATTTGAAAATGAGTCATATGAGAGCAAGCACTTAACCAGTTTACTGTTTTCGGCTATTATAGTCATCATGAAAAAATACAAGATTTAAGACTGGTTTATTTGTCAGGAGTCATAAGTAGTTACAATTTCCAGTTTGAATTGCAATTTTTGTAAAAACTCAAACATATTCGTAATTTTAAAGTGTTTTAAATGTTTTAAAACCCAAGTCGAAATCAAAGGAACAAATAAAAGATTTTATGCATTGTATCGTGTTTAGCACAGTACCATTCTCTTAAAGTAAATTAAAATAATAAATTAATTTTTAACATTCCTTTTTTTTCATATGCAAAAAATGTATGTTGGTTCAAGCAAATGAATAAATATGATTATTGAAATTTAAAAAAATAAAAATCATTTCATTACAATATAATTTCATGTTACGTATACTCAGTGTTTGACGTATACTCTTCACCTCTCAACTTTTGCAACACAATTTAAAAGCACATTTTCAGAAGAGGTCGAAATAGTTAACTGTTTAAGAAAAGTAAGAGCAATCAATAGCAAGAAAAGTATATGAAATAAAAAAAAAAGCAATCAATTTAGTGATTAAACTTTTTTTCAACTGGTGCTCAAAAGAGTTTAAAGATGGGTTAAAATTGAAATAAATTTATTCATAAAAGTTGACTATAGTAGCCTTGAGGTAATATTTGAAGGATTTAGTGTTGGTGACTCAGATAGAAAAATCCGTCCGAGATTGATCAATAATCTGCCCAATGATGTGATATGGAAGTCTGGTGATTCATCCCTTAATAGTACAGATAATCATTCTTCCTGATGCATCCTTCCTCTCTTCTTCAAAATGAGATATTAATCTAATTAAATGAAATCGGACTCCCCGCTTTTCTCAGAGCTTTTAAAATAGATGGTCTATTCTAGTGTCTATCTGACCATCCAAAGATAGTCATCATCCTGTTTTAAAACGGAACGTTATTCTGTACATGGTATAAAATGAAGACGTCTGTATGTGTGAACCACAAAAACTAAAGAAATTAACTGATATTAAAGGTATTTACACCATTTTGTAGAGAATTGTTTGGGGAATTTTTTTAGCACTTAAAGTCATATCAAAATAAAAAAAGAGTGTTATAATTGTAATTCTCTGATCTTATATAACTTGAGATATTGATAGGGAAAATGTTTTTTTACGTTGATTATATGCAATGAGATTTTCGAGAGAGAGTTCTAACACATGTCAATCGCAAGCAAGGGAAACACAAGGATCATTTTAAAAAGGTCAGCAATTTCAATCCTTTTACTCGGTTTAGTTTAGTTTAGTTTGGTTATATTAACGTCCCGTTTAAAGCAACACTAGGGCTATTTTGGGACGGACCTCGTCATTTTGAACCACGGTCAGATGACGAGGACGACATCTGAAGTGGCATCCCCCTCTCCACACCACACCACACCAGCGGGAGGACGTTTGGCCTGACAGATTTAACGCGTAAGAGACCCCCTCACACGACGCATCTTCGGTGGAATCGAGTCTCGAACCTGAAACCCTCCGGTTCCGAAGCCGAGACCTTACCACCAGGCCACCGTGGCCCCCCTTTCACTCGGAGCTTGGAAAAAGCATTTTTGAAAGCTTCTATTGAATTAATTAAATAGAAAAAAATGGAATGTGATAAGGAAATTAGAGAATATTTTAGAATAAAGTTAAAATGGGCTGAATTAAGATATATATATATATATATACTGAAGTGACAAAAGTCATGGGATGACTATTAATATCGTGTCGGGCCTCCTTTTGCCCGACGAAGTGCAACAACTCGATGTGTCATGGAGTCCACAAGTCGTTGGAAGTCCTCTGCAGGAATATTGAGCCATGCTGTCTGTATAGACGTCCATAATTGTGAAAGTGTGGATGGTGCTGGAGTTTGGGCACGAACGGACCTTTCAATGATGTCCCATAAATGCTCGATGGGACTCATATCGGGCGATCTAGGTGGCCAGATCATCGCTGGAATTGTCCGAAATGTTCTTCAAACCAATCGCGAACAGTTCTGGCCCGGTGACATGGCGCATTGTCATCCATAAAAATCCAATCGTTGTGTGGGTACGTGAAATCCATGAATGGCTGCAAGTGATCTGCAAGCAGCTGAACATAACCATTTCCAGTCAATGATCGGTTCAGTTGCACCAGAGGACCGAGTCCATGCCATGTAAAAACAGCCCACACCATTATGCAGCCACCAGCAACTTGAACAGTGCCTTGCTGACAGTTTGGGGTCCATGGCTTCGTGGGGTCTGCGCCACACTCGAACTGTTCCATCAGCTTGTAACAACTGAAATCGTGACTCCTCTGACCATGCCAAGGTTTTCCACTGGTCTAGGGACCAGTCGATATGCTCACGAGCCCAGCAGAGTCGCTGCAGGCGATGTCGTGCTGTCAGTAAAGGCACTAGAGTCGGTCTTCTGCTGTCATAGCCCAAGGAAGACAAATTTCGCCACGTCCCACTATCGGACACGTCCCTCGTACGTCCCACTCTGATTCCAGCAGTTATTTGACGAAGTGTTGCGTGTCTATTAACATTGACCATTCTGCACAGACGTCGGCGGTCTCGGTTGTTAAGTGCAGGTGGTCGCCCACTGCGCTGTCAATGATGGGATGTGATGCCTGAAATTTCATACTCTCTGCACGCTCTTGATACTGTGGATCTCGGAATGTTGAATTCACTAATGATATCCGCAATGGAATGACCCATGCGTCTAGCTCCAACTAACATTCCACGTTCAAAGTCTGTTAATTCTCGCCGTGCCACCATAAATCACGAAAAACCTGTTCACATGAATAACTTGAACACAAATGAAAGCTCTGGAAAACGAACTGCGCATTTATACTTTTTCGCTTCGATACTACTGCCATCTGTATATTTGCATATTGCTATCCCATGACTTTTGCCACTTCAGTGTGTATATATATATATATATATATATATATATATATAGTATAAAATGAAGCCCCCTGAAAATCTCAGTTTATTTGAACCACAAAAACTCGAGAAATATTTAACAGATATTGGGGATATTTATATTATTTTGTAGAGCATTTATTGGAGAAGGTTTTAGCACATTAAAAGTCACATCCAAATAAGAAAAAAAAAACAGTTTTACAATTGCAATTTAATTATTTTTCTCATGCGCGGAAATCTCAAACTGGGCATATGCAAATAGCAAGAGCTGTGGTATGCGATACATTCCTTTGTTTATGACTGATTTAAAAACCGATTCAAATCTCATTACGCTCAAAAGAACCAACCTTGCGCGGAACACATTAAATGCAAAAACCGCTTCGTTTTTTGCGCGATAAGGAAAATAAGAGGGAAGAAACGTTCGGACAGTGAATATTTGAGAAAGAATGTCCACACTCAGAGTGTTTTGAAGAGCGAAATAACCGTCTTTCTTTAAATCGCGCTGCAACTGAATTGTGGAGACAGAAGGAATCTCCTGAACAGCAAAATGATGGCCTGTCTGCTGTCAGAAAAAGACATTTAAATTTGAGACAGAGAAGAAGTAAAAAAAAAAAAAACATAAATTTTAAAACATCTTCACTATTGTATATTTTTAGTGGATCGTTTTGTCTACGGACATATCATTTTTGCCATCTATTTCTGTATGTGTGCTGAAAAAATTGTTTTGAAGCTATTTTTGATCATTTCTGAATATACTTTTATGTCTGTTTGATGTTGCGCAATATGGCTATGTCGTACCGGGTAAAGACTAGACAAGTTGAAAACTAATTTTTCTTCTTGGTTGCTATACCACGAGCATCGCCGTGCGGGTATTAGTAACTAAGTAAACAGAATAACTACTCCTTAGTATAACTCAAATAAGAATTCGGCTTCTCTTCGAGTTATTTGTAAAATCTGGTAAAACTTTTCATTGCTTAAAGGTAAATAAAGATGACTTGAAATTTGTTGAGTAATTTTGTTGCAATAAATGACTAAATTTTGTTGCAATAAATGAAGTTAAAACACCGAAATTCGAAGGTCGGTTACAACTTATTTCATACAATATTCAAATTTTTTGTAACCAAAAAGTAGCAATAAAAAACACTGATTATTATACTTTTCATAGGTGAAAAGTTTTGGAATTTAAGATGTCAGCATCAAATGAAGGAAAGTTGCTTAGTCAACACACGACCTATTTTTCTTTATATCAAATATTTCATAATCGATATTTCATCAGCCATAACTCAATTCATTGGCCTTACTTCTGACTCCGAAGATAAATTCAAAATCTCGTTGATTATCAAATTCATGCTGGTTTTTTTAGCTTGTATGGATTTTTAAAAAAAGTTATATTTTGAAGCAGTTTTTAATGTAAAAAAATGAATATTTGTCTCTTAAAAAAATAAAAATATGACTTTGAAAATATCTCAGATAGCAATGTTAAAAATACATATTTAACTATTTTTAATATGAAAATATATTTATATAAGATATTATAATTTTTATAAGATATAAGATTTGTATAAGATATTATATATTTATATATTAGATATATATAAGATATTTCTAATCTTATCTTATCAAATTTTAAGAATTTTTCATGCATATTTATTTAGTTTGGTTGTTTCCTGTTTTTACAGATACAAATTTATTTTTGACTTTTAGCTTACTTTTTAATGAACAGGAAGGTTTAGATCTCTCAAAATTATGCATTCTTGATGCCAATACTCTATTTTGATATTTTTAAGATTTAATTATTAGTTGATCGACACGCAGGACACCACACGTTTGAGAATTTCAGGCAAAATTTATTTACATATTGCAAGATTCATTTCATGAATTACGTAAATCCCGAAGAAAAGATTTAAGATTAAAAGGTAGAAAAGCATCAAAATTTAAAAAAATATATATTCTTTTTATTATGTGTCTTGATGGCCAAGCAATAATAAGTCCAGATGATACTTAAGAATTTAATGGATGACAATGAAACTAGATTAAGGATGAACGAATGATGATGACTAATTTACAGGATGGAATGGATGACAAAGTTCGTCTATTAACAATACGTAGTAATTTCGTCTTCCGTCTTTACGCATACGTCTACGGTTGTTTTTGAAAGGCGTAATCATGCCTCGTCCAGACATGAACTGCCTTTGCTCGCATTTTTTCTACCAGAGGGCAGCTTAGTGGCGGGAAGTGAGGTTACAGGCGACTCTCAATGGCGGGAAATGATATACCTGGCACCACACTAATAAAAAATATTTTTTTAAATTAAACTGCACAATTTTTTTCCGGTTTTTTAGCGTTTTCTTCACTGCATATCTCACTTCAGTAAGATAAATTTTTACAAAAGAATTTTCATTCTCTTCCCCGCAAGAAGTAAAATTCCAAAATTTTATGCAAATACTGGTTTATTTAAATTATGTTCTTCTATAGAAAATATGTTAACGTTTAGTACCTTTTCATTTGAACATCCCTTGTATATGAGTGCGCATGTGTGTATGTGCGAGTGTGTGTGTGAGAAAGAGAGAGAGAATCTGACTTTTATAGAAAATGTAAAAGAAAATTTCTGCTAAGTAATTCGACAACAAAATAAACATTAAGTTTAAAATCCCAGCAATTAGACAATTGTTTCTCACATATAAATGCTTCGTTTTAAAAACGCCGGAATTCGAAATCAGTTTTTTTATTTTTTATTCCATACATTTAATAGATGATAACTTTTTTTTCCTGCAGCAAAACCAAACAGTATACAGTGAAACCTTATGAATTTTGAACGCGAATGATAGAAAGTGCATTTTTCAGCATACCAATTGCACTTAAACTTTAACCGTTTTTATACATATAATAAACCGTTTTTATACATATAATAGTTTTTATTAAAAAACAGTGGTTGAATATTTATTTTTGATCAATTTATATGTTCCTACCTATTGATGTTGCCATATATCTTTTATAGAAGCTAGATCGACGTGGGAAGTATAGGAAACTCATTTCTCTATTTTTAATTATTCATATAATCTCTAAATCATTGAAGATACCTTTCCTTTATATGGGCTCAAGATGTCAATGTGAGCCAAACGAGAATATTCTTCTTCTTGTATACAGCCGACCACCCCGCCACCACTGAACGTAGCAGTATCGACAGGATTTGTTGTGGTCGACTAGCCAAACGAGAATCAAGTCGCCAAATGAAGAAAATGACAGAACAAGCAACGAAATAATAATCGATAGTTTTTTGGTTACTTTTTGACGATTTTTCATTTTTTCTGACAAATGATTATTTGATGACTCTTTCATTGCGCCCGTATAACGAACTTCATATAGTTCTTTTGACGATTCTGTAAGATGGAATTCAGAAACATTTGTAAATTGATAATACGGTGCATGCATTTTTAACTATAAAGGATGCCCACTCTAGTTGCTGTCCAAAAAGTTTTTTCAAAACCATTAAAAATAGGTATACATTTCCAATAAAAATACTTTAAATGTCATAAATAGTCATGTTCTGTATTGTTCGAGTCAATAAATATTTACTGTCAGGATTACTAATTTTAGATTTTAAACACTTTCTAATATTTTTTTTAGTCTTCCTCTTGATCTGGGCTTCCGAGATTCAAGTTTTGGTTCGGATATGGTTCTTCATTTTTTTACCAGCAATATTTTATTTATTAATAATTTATTAGTACATATTTTTTTCATAAACTTACAATTTAAACAAAACAGTTCCCCTCTTTTGCAAACTAAAACCGATATGCTATATAGTTCCGAATTTCCCTAACATCACTTTTATAACTGATTTGCAGAATATGTATCACTTAAATTTGCGACATTTCCAAGAGATTATTGATTTTTGTTTTATATTGAAGCTCAAATCTCCATAACTCAGCTCATTTTGATCATTGAATAATGGATTTTTCTTGTTTAGTTAATTAATAATGGTGAATAATTTATTGAATTCGAATAATAGAACTGGGAAAACATTAAAACTAAGGTTGTCAATGCATTTTTACTCAACATAAAATGTAATACTTCAGAAAAAAAAATTCAACTGAATATATTAATATTGGGTTGTTCGGAAAGTAATTTCGTTTTTTCCCGTCAGAGGACTTAATTACGTTTTTTCGAAACCAACTTCACACTTAAGCCGCATAACCATTATATGTCTTGAGAGCTGATATTGCAAGGCTTGTGTGTGAAAAAGTTCTATTAATTCTACGCAGTAGTTTTTGGTTGGTGCCCTTTTAAATATGGAGAGCAATAAGCAGCATTTTCGTCATATTTTACTTTTTTACTTCAGAAAAGGTAAAAATGCAGTTCAAGCCAGAAAGAAATTAACCGAAGTGTATGGAGAAGATGTGTTGACAATACACCAGTGTCAGAACTGGTTTGCAAAATTTTGATCCGGCAATTTTGATGTCGAAGATGCACCACGTTCTGGAAGGTCGGTTGAAGCTGATAAAGACAAGATAAAGGCATTAGTTGATGCAAACCGGCGAATAACAACATGTGAGATCGGTGAGATCTTAAAGTTATCGAATTCAACTGTTTATGACCACCTGAAAGGCCTGGGATTAACCTCGAAGCTCGATATATGGGTTCCCCATGTTCTCACGGAGAGAAATTTGTGTCGTCGCGTTGATGTCTGTGATTCGCTCCTCAAACGTCACAAAAATGATTCATTTTCAAAGCGCATCATTACTGGGGACGAAAAATGCGTTGTATATAACAATGTCAAACGCAAATGATCATGGAGCTGAAAAGATGAACCGGCTCAAAGCATTTCGAAAGCCAATATCATCAAAAAAAAGTGATGCTGTCTGTTTGGTGGGATTTTAAAGGAATCGGTTTTTTTACAGCTTTTACAGGATAACACAACAATTAATTCGAAGTCTACTGTCATCAGCTGGACAAACTGAACGATGCACTTCAACAGAAAAGGCCAGAGTAAATTAACAGAAAAGGTGTAGTGTTCCCCCAAGATAATGCGAGACCTCTTACAAGTTTGGTCGCTCGCCAAACGCTTTTACTGCTTGAATGGGATACACTGCCACATCCACAATATTCTCCAGATCTGGCGGCTTCGGATTATTATTTGTTCCGGTCCCTGCAAAATTTTTTGGACGGTAAAACCTTTACCTCAAATGAAGATGCCAAAAATCACCTGGATTAGTTTTTTGCCAGCAAAGACCAAAAATTTTATGAGCGTGGAATCATGCTACTACCAGAAAGATGGCAAAGGGTGTTGGATCAGAATGGCCAATACATAATTTAATAAAATGCTTATTCATTATACGAAAATCGTCTTTCATTTTCACTAAAAAAAACGAAATGACTTTCCGAACAACCCAATATTTCCCTGGGGATTTAGAAATAAAGTTTTGGTCCAAGATTTGAGTGAATATTCTATTCGATATAGGAACATTTTTTCCAATTAAAAAATATTGAGATAGATAGCTTAAGTGATAATTAAAAAATATAATCTTTTAAATAATGATAATTTTCTTCATTGGGATGATAATGCGAAATTGTTTTACTCGTGTTAGTAACTGCAATTGTGTTTTCAGATAAAAATATTAGTTAACTTATTTTTAAAAAAGTTTGATGTTTGGTGGCTATCTGAAAATTGCGTCATGTGTCGTGGATGTTGAAAAAATCCTTCATAACATCCTATAGAGTGCAAATTAGACTTAGGGCTGCAACATTTCACTCGCTGTTTAATTACAAGTCACACTAAGACATTTTTTCAAAATTTTAATGAGATTTTTAATTAAAAAAATTATCGAAAAATTATCCTTTATCATATATATCATAGCACGAAAGCGTTTCGTACACCACTATAATTTTCTAGTGATATTCCTTTTTCTACATGCATTTTTTTTCTAATTTAATTAATTTCTTAAAAAGTATTTTGTGCATAATATATAAATAAATGATAAACATTTCAAGGGCAATTTGATTCATTTAAAAAAACAATTTGAATCATGAAACATAATACACCCTTTTAGCAAAGCGCTAGATAAATAAGAAACTTTAAGAAATTTTGCTGTCGAATAGATATTTTGATTTTAAAATATTTTATTTATTTCGAGATTTATTAGAAGTTTGTAGATATTCACCTAAAACTTATCACAAAATAATCTTTTAAAACATTTCAACCATCAGCAAAACAATATGTTTTAAAAATTGGAAAAAAATAACAATGCAAGAGAAACAATTACTAGCAGGGGAAAATAATTCATCAAAATAACAAAAAAGGTTTGCGTCAATGTGTGAGTCAACTGGTTTATTATCAAAATTCCTAGAAGCATGACCATTGCACATCCACGCATCCTTTAGTATTACATGAGATTGGTAAATTTCGATGGCCTCGCCTATCCTCAAGGCTCAAATCCACCATTTAGACAAGAACATCTGTAAAGGTTTTAGATTGGTATCAAACTAACTAATTTAAAATCTCTATGCAGCAAAATTTTTATATTTCTTGCTATGAGGTAAAGTAATAAATATTCCTGAAATGACTAACATTCGGTAAAGTGCATCGTCATTAACAGTAGCGGAGAAATTTACCTATAAGAGCTACTGAGGATACGAAGTTTCATTCAGTTCATCTCCAACAGTCAAAAACTCACAAGCTAAAAAGGTAAATTTAATTTCTTACCTTTTCTTCGAAGTTTAGTTTTTCTTAAGGTTTTTGGAGATTCTAAAGCTTAATTTTAGCATTAAAGTGATTATATAAAGATATATTGTGACAAGGCAAATATATGCACTATTGATTAATTTATATGTTTTGTATGCTTACCCTCTTTTTTAAATTTAATAACGAATTTGATGCAATATATATATTTAATAATGAATGCCCTATATTTTGCTATCAGGAGTATTCAATGCAAATATTCAATTATTGCAAGAATTGGTCTTTAATTAATTTTTCTGCCGAATTCATAATTTGCACACAAGAACAAAGGCAGAGCATGAATGTTTACATCAGAGTACACGAGCAAAGCGATAAAAATTTTCCTTCGGTGATTTTACTATGAAATTCTGATAGGGATTTCTTTAAGACGTGTGGACTTAGGAAAAGGAATCTTAGGTACTTTGAAAGGAATGCATAAATATTAAGGAATTTTATTCCTTTTTTCGTGGCATAAATTTTTTAAATTCAGCAATAGAATTGAAATATATTCTAGAACTGATTTTTAAATTCTTCTCATCAAAAATATGATGGCTACCATTGACTAGTTTAATGTGTTTTGGCAAATTAGTCATTATGCTATGCTTATACATTTTCTACGGTCTTATTTCTTGAGTTTTGTATAATGGAGCGAAAGCTCAAATATTGTGTTAATTGCTCCAATCATGGAGATATTTCTACGCAATTACGTCATCAGGTAATCAGATTCTTGGTTTGTAAATAACATTGCTATAGCCTCTCAACTCGATTAAAATCTTTCCATTATTATAATATTTTATAGTAATTAATATAAGACTTAATCACCTCGCAGTTTATATTAAAGACTACAAAACATTTGAAAGTTGTAAATCTAACTGATCAAAATCTTTTGATTCTTTAGGTGGTTTTTAAATCATGGTATAAATATTCAGTTTCTTTCCCCGTTCCTTTTATTAATTTCTTTTACATTAATTTATTTTTATTTGATTTCTCACAGATATCTTAATTTCAAAGGAAGCATTTAATTCTTTTCTCATTTTCGCATGCTAATTAAAAGTTTTATGCAATTTTATTAACATTATACGTTTTAAATTTCGCGACGCTTATTTTTTCATCATCAATAATTGCTTCAATTTTCCTTCGGGACTTCTTTATATAAATAAGCTAGTTACTCATTATTATATTCATTATTTCAAAACATGCATTGTATTGTGATATTATTATTAATGTTTTTTATTATTGTTAATTATGCCATAGTGCTTTGAAATTTTTCATTGCTATAACTGTGTTTAACATGTCAACTAATACTCACAAGCTGTGTAAGCCCTTTAAAAGCATTCTTGTAAACTTATAAAACATATTCTATGTTAAATGCGTTGCTGAATTGTCAAATCAAATTCTCGTTTCCAAGCCACGCAAAGATTATTTTGGGAAGAATTATTTAGATTTGATCAATGATCACTGGACAAGAACGACATTTGAGTCAACACCATTTTCCCTAGATATCCTTTTTACAAAGATCTATAGGAAAATATTTAATCCCAACGTATTTTCCATCAACTAGATACACAAATACAGTTGATATTGAGGGGAGTTAATCTCAATCCCCAATACTGCAAACACGGATCAAGGCCATGATTAAGCTTCCAAATGTCCCTTAAATAATGCAAATCTCTGGGCCCTATTTTCCCTTTTTCGAAATTAAATTCTCTTTTTTATTTATTCTAATTAAATTTTTACATAAATAGTTTTAAGTAGCAAATTTTGATAAATTGAAATAAAAACCTCTTAGTTGCAAACCATTCTTAAAAAAAACTGATTTGAATATATGGCGTTTGAAAATTCTCAAATGAAAATTAAAAGTAATTTTAAACAAAGTTATGTTGAAAAATAACAAATTATTTTTCCTAGCTCAATCTAAATAATGTTTAATAATGTGATCGATCATTTTTTTAATGTTTAAACACCATACTTTTTTTATCACTATAAAATCACCGGCCATGGTACAACCCTCCTCAGAGAGAGTACGCCCCGTCATCGGTGGGAGGGGCAGTGCCCTCACCTATTATCGGACACAGCTGATTGGCGAGATCCAACCACCATTTCGGAAGCATCTCATCTTTATTTCAAGGTGCCCCCCGGGGAGGTAGTCATTGTGGGAACCTCATCTTTGGCGAGATATCTTACCTAACAAAAATAGAATTGAACAAGCTTTCGAAAACCCTTCACAGCCACTTCACAAAAGATCCGGGAGGGTCCATCCAGCTTAGACCCAGAACCCACCAACTGCTTTCTCACACTTCTTAAGTGGTCATATTAGAGCCCTCACTTTTCTGAGGGATAAAAGATATGCCCCGAATGCCATTGGTGCTCAGCAGACATGGCTTCCCCTTTCCATACTTTGGATTGTTTGGGTCTTACTAAAGACGAAGTCCTCAGGGACCCTCAACTGTTTTTGGACTTTTAAAGGGCCGGTTACACGACCAGAGGAGCTTTAAGGGCCCTTTACACGGTCTCTACCCCATCTGCAGACGGCCTCCCTTTGACAGCTCGTGCGGTTTTCTGGTCTCTTTGATGACCCGTCGACTTACCAACAATTTGTCGGTAAAACTGCCCAGGCATCGAAGAGTCCAAGAGGGGTCGAAGGGGAAACGCATCCTCTTGTTTATAGGGAAATGTAGTCCCCCAGTGGGTCGGCGGTCTGATTTATGACCAAATATGTGAAATGGCCCACCGTGGGACCCCGGCTTTAGACGAGCCAAGCTTTCCCCCTTCAGACCCCTCTTGCTGTTTTCTGGGCTAGTTTGATGCTTGCCCATTTTACGGACAAATTGTCAGTAGAATCGATAGGCATCAAAGGAAACCAGAAAACCACAAGAGGGATCAAAGGGGGAACGCATATCTTGTCTGCAAGCGAATACAGGTCGTAGGAACTTTAGACGTTTTCGGATTCATAGGGATTGTCTAGCCTAGACAGACAATTCCAAAATTAGTAACAACAACAACAATTTATTGAATAATCCGGTTCTCCTCGTCTTTATTGTATGTTAATAGAAATTGTCTATTTGTGAACATTTGCGATGAATTAATTTTATTTCGGACCTTCCTCACAGATGCAGTCTCTCCGATTTGTGATGTTCGCAGTTATCATGTGCCTGTACCTGAGTGCTCGAGTTAGCACTCAGCAAATACAAATGAGCACGGACGACGACGGAAACACCGAGATGTGCCTCATGGTGCCCAACCAGATGATGAGCATGGTGGACTCGGTCTGCAAGATGATGAATTGGGGATAATGCGTATCTGTATTCGCCAGAAACCGATCATGTATTGCTGCAGACTGCACTTGTATACTCCAGGAGAATAAAGAAAATTGCATTTTGATGTGAAATTTGAAGCATGTGTCTGTTATTCGAGACATCGATAATTATGAGAAAGAAGTAGAATTGTATTCTGCATTGAAATATTTTGAAAGAATTATGCTGATTTTCCTAAAGTTAATGCATTAATACATCTAATTTTTCTCAGTTCATTAAGTTTGATTTGCTGCATTTCCTTAAAATATATATTTTAACCCCCATAACTCAATTAAAAAAATAATAACAAGGTACTGTGTTTCTGATAGTTTTCTCCAAAAACAAATATGAATACATATTTATTAAATACTCAAATATTGTTTGTAAAATGAAAAGAAATATCAGTACAAAGAATAATTATTTACTATGCCAAAACCTGAATATTTCGTGTAAATAAGAACATTTTATCAAAATTATAAAATTTATCTATCAAGATATATAAAAAGTTTAAACATTATAATGCTCTAGATTTTAAATGTAAAATATTTATTATGTTATTATATAAAATAAAAAATATAACTATTTAAAATATGCAAAATATTTTTTCGAATTCCATCAAGTTTACACATATGTGTCTCCAATAGTTTCAAAGACGAATTAATCATTTTATTAATCGCAAAAGTCATTTCTTAAAGGAAATACACGAAAATTGAGCATTTTGCGCTTGACTAACTAAAATTTTAAAGGGATTAATGTGATTGTGTTGGATATCGTGAATACAAAAACGATTTAGCTGTTTAATGAAACTATACAGGATTAATATAATTTACTTACTTTTTACAAAATGGATTAGAGATTAATTTAATCTGAAATTAATTTTGTTATTTCAAAGCGGATTAACAATAAATGAATGACAAAAAATAATCTCAAAAGTAAAAAAAATAAAGTTTATAACCTGTAATGAAAAAAGTAAAATTTGTTTAATCCAACCAGATATCAAACATTTACTGAAATCAAGAATTTATTCACAACCAGCAGATTAAGTTATCTAATTTTAGCCAATCTTTTACTTATAAAATCCTTGTGGATAATAGAAAACGGATCAATACTGAATAAAAAAACATGACAAAATATAAGCTGAGTAATATTTTTAATTAGTGAAAAATTCTAATGAAATAATGTGCAAGTTAAAAGTTGTTTAATTTTTCTTTAATTAAACAGCACGGTATATTGCCTTCCATAGTTTCCTTACATACAGTATTATTTTGGTATTTCTGTTGTTTTAAGCTAAATCCAAACAACAAAATTTCTTTATACTAGTTGAATATCTTTAAATGATTCACTCGGAGAACCTAAAAGATTCCTTAATATCCTAAAAGATTCATTAAAAAATTCATCCTTCCATATTTTCAGTTTGAGATGTAGAAATATGAGAAAAAATAACAAGTTAACATCTTGTTTAATAAATATATTTTTTAAATTTCGATTCTTAAGAGAGCAGAGTTTTAAGTTAGCAGTCATCATCATATTTCGAATAGAGAAGATTTAACTCTCAACCTATATCATAAATTTGCTTAAAATATTGAGATCCAATTTCATGCCAAATGAATGCTTTTGTATATATTTAAATGATTCATCTTCATCCTACACTAAAAAAATCATTGGGGTTCGTTTTCCTGAGATTTTGAATATAGAAATCCATCCCTGCCTCATTTTTCTTTAGAAATTTGAAGCTGGGAAATCAAATGTCAGAGCATTCAGTTTATTTGTTAGGTATGAATCTAAGATTCAGTCTCATTGACACCAGAAGGGTAAGTATAGGAATAAGTATCTGAGACAAATATAGAAAAATATTTAACTCTACAAAATCTTGGGTTTGGGGAAGTTGAAAATGTATCAAGTTTCAAACAGTTGGTGTCATTGTTAGATGTGATTATATCTTAACTACCTCAAAGGGGAAAGCATATGAGTGAAGCATCTGGCTTAAATATAAGAGAAGATTTAATTCTACCCTATTTTAGTTTGGGAAGGTTGCAAAAGAATCAAATTTCCGAACATTCGGTGTTAGATATGATTCTAAGATTCAAGTTCATCTGGCCCGAGAGGGAAAGCATAGGAGTAAAGTACCTGTTATAAGTATAGGAAAAGATTAACCGTACCCTATTGGTACTATCTGTGTTTATACGACAGTACTCCACTGTAACGGGTAAGATGCGAACTGGAAGTAATTACTATTTTGTGTCTTTGATTAAAGAGCAAATTAAAATTTTACCTAGCTTTTAACTGATAGGTTAAGAATCCATGAAAATCAAATTTCATACCAGCTGGGGCATTTCTTGTATACATTTAAATTACTTACTTTTCTGTAATCATTAAAAAAATGCGCGAACCAAATTCAATCTGAATCGTTTCAGCCATTTGGTAGTCAAATGGAAGGAAAATCCAAGCAAACCTCTCATAACGAGTGACTTGTATAACGAACAAATTAAAATGTAAAAACTAACTCGTTTAGCAGGGGATATTTTGCAGAAAGAGTGGTTAGAAGACACCATGAAATCACATGTTAAATTTTATCAGTCTGTGTTGAGCGCTTGTTGAAGGGAACTCTTGAATGTAGATGGAAGAAGTTTTGGCCGATTGACATTGTGGAATGAGATTGTGAGTTTTGAGCAGATGCCTATAAAGACTTCTATACTTACAATAAAGCTCGATGTGTGTTTGTGTTGGCGCTCTACAGGCCAGACCGTTGGACCCACAGCTACCGAATTTGGTACATGTATACCTTGGAGTTCGGGAATGTGCACCTCGGTGCCTTTTTTACGAATTTTTAATTAGAATTTGAATTAATTAAAATTTAAGCGAAATTTCGACGTTTTTCCGCTATAACTTTCGAAAATATGATCACACAAACATGATTTTTACATCAATTTAAAGATAAAAAAATTAGCTTTCTAACGGTATCAGTTTTTTTAATTTATAAGGTAAACTTTTATTTTTAACGAATTTTTAAAGAAATATTTTAACCATGTTTTTTTTTGAGCACGTGACTGGATAAAATAAAATAAAACAATGACGGAAGTTCAAATAATAAAAAAAAAATACTATCATTGTAAATCAAGTCTAAAGAAATGATACTTTCAGCATGTGACTGGATAAAATAAAAGAAATATAAAATGTGATATTTTCTAAAAAAAATAAATGCAACGCAAAGGTTTCTATAATCGTTTGCATTATCTAAATCATTTATTTAACAAATCTTTCTTTATTTATGGTAAACCTGATTGAATTTAGACAGGATATGCATTGAAATCCCGACTTAATGGCATATTTCTATAATCGTTTGCAATATCTGAATCATTAATTCAATAATTTTTTTTCCATTATAAAATGTGATAGTTTCTAAAAAAATAAATGCAAAGCCAAGGTTTCTATAATCCTTTGCAACATCTAAATCATTTATTCAATATTTTTTTTTCCTTTTTCGCTTTTTTAAAAAAAACATTAAATATTTTGGCAGCATCATGGAAAAAAAACATTTTTAATTTCAGGCCAATCAATGCCCGGGATTACTTCAAGGCTAATGAATATGCGACTTAATTTAAAAATTTAGAACGCATTACTCATGGCGAACCCGCTGGTTGCCAAAGGCGGCTAGTAAGTAATAAAATGTTGTCTCTGGCCAAGCTTATGTGGTAAATATTCTAGTGTCTAATCCCTTGCATGCGATTAATAGTGTTCAAAAATCGATTTTGTATTTTAGAGGCAGTTTTCTCAACTGATTTAAACAAAAATTTGGTACAACATAGCATTTGTAGTCAGAAAATTCCATACCAAAGTTTTATTTATAATATTTAGATCAATAGTTATTTGAATTATCGAGTCTGTTATGAGTATCGAGTTTGCTTGTTGAGTTAAAGAGTTTTGCGGAAAGTACAAATCGATATATAATGAATTTAGTACAAAATATGACAGGTGTCTAAGCTATATAGATAACTATATGTACCGAAATTTTTTCACCCAGCTCTCTCCTTTTTGTAGTTATTATATCCATTTATATTCGAACAGCCAAACAGACATATTTCTTTTAAATGGATTTTGCTTAAATTTTGATAGAAATCTACAAATTTGGTCCGAAGTCCGTTATTTTTTTAAGTCACGATTTTTATCAATCTGGTGCAAAATGTTTTAGAGTTTACATCTTTGTCACAGTTAAAATTAACGGACTGATAGATATTTCTCGAAAATGTGTTTCACGGATTTATGGGGGTCTAAAACGCGGAGATTTGTGAAAATCTCCGATTTGATTGCAATACTTTTATCTATATTTCGTATAAAAAGGGCAAAAAGGGAAAAAGCAAATTTTTCTACGATATATTTTATGTAAAATAACAATGAAATTTATTTTGCACAAGCACAGAAGGCTTGTAAGCGAAAAATTAACTTTATAAATGTGTTGCCATCTCCCTGACATAAGTTAATATAAAAAGATCCTTGTTGTCAAAAAATTCCTTGTAATATATATATCCTTGCAAACTAGACCTAAAGAAATGTAAAACAAAACGATGCGTCAAAATCTCGTGTTTGAATTTTCTATTGATTACAGTACTTCATCTATATTTCATACACACTTTTCTAGATTTCGTATATAATAGTTATTTGAGGATGTCTATTCTAAAAAATACGTGTATCAGATTTTATCCGTCTAACTACCTTCGTTTAGTAGTTATAATCATCTTAATTTATATTGAAACAGGCTTAAAGACAGACTTTTCTGAATGGATTTTAATGAAAATTTCTTATCTGCAAATTTTATATAAAGGCTATATATCAAATTTCATTCCTCTGAATCAAAGAGATTTTGAGTTATCAGAGAGACGGACATTTTCCAAAAATGTTTTTCGAATCCAGGGTTGTCTAAAACATGGAAATTCGTCAAAATCTCAAAAGTTCGAATTTTTCGACGACTGCTACACTTTCTTTAACTCCGTATTCGAAAAAGGAATAATAAAATATCGTGACAAAAATTCACGAAAAAATCTGAATTCTTTTATAATGTATTTCATATATTTAACATATGCTGTAAATCAATTTTTTCCCTTCTAGTATCATTTTCAGAGCTTAAAAATTTTGATATGTTTTGAAAAAAATATTCTAGAAAACCAAATTATTCCTTACACTTTAATATTTTTCATTACTGTAATTATAAAGAGATTGAAAATAATATTTTTTATATTCACTACTAATTGCCCACACTTATATTTAATAATTAAGGAATAAAGTGATTAGCTGAGACACACAAATATAAGGAATAAAGTCATTACCTGAGAGTTAAATATTGAAAATATTTAAAAAAATTTAATGTTTTTGGTATCAAAAAAATTCATGGATATCAAGATTTGTATTAAAAAAATCAACTCGAAATTTCATTTTTACCAACAAGAAACAAGTAAAAATAAATTAAAGTTTGGTAAGATCTAATAAAATGATTCACACAGACATATTTTGTGCAAGAAATTGCTTTATTTCATAGAAGATCCCTTTATGTATTGCTTGACTGCGGAGACTACAGTGATAACAAAACAAAGATGAGATACATTTTAAGAGTGGCCCCTTATCTTATTCACCATCGTCATAGCAGTGTTCACCATGTCCATGGTGGCTTTCGGCACCATCAGACAAACAGCTTCAGTGGAATCAGAGTCGGCAGCAAGGGCCATGCTGGCACATGCGAGAACGACGAGGATCAAAATACACCAAGAATGCATCTGAGAAAAATAAATCAAATATGAATTGAAAGTAATAAAGACTTTTAACAGTTAATTTTGATTTGTTTTTTTTTACTATTAAACTTAATTATTCCAATATTTTGATTCGTAAAAAGCATCCATTCTGCGAAATTAAAGAGTTACAAATGTTTCTCGCAGTTATTGTTGTTTTTAATGGTGTTTGTCATTGACAAGCTTGCTTACTAAAGAGCATTGCAATTCAATCCGAATTTTTTGCGTCTCTTGTTTTTTCAGTAGTGCTGTCTAGGGGCGGAGTTCAACCTATACATTGGCACAATTTCTGCCAAGGATTGAACCTGCAATGTTTGGGTTTGAAGTCCAGTAACTTATGCATTCGACAAAAGCGATTGATGATGTCTAGCGGCTGTTACTGACTTATTAAGATGTCACCACAAAGGGGCAAGAGTACGATTTAGCTACTCACATGTCACAACACTTTTTGCGGGGTGGGCTTCATTTACACATTCCATTTATTCATCCATAGATTGTAGTTAAGATCTGGATCAGAGAACGATCACCTCTGAATCACTGCCCTCCGTAGTTTTACTCTCGACATGGAGGACTTCATAACCATGGCAGATTTATACGGGTGCCAATCATCACCACACACGAAGGTCTTCGACCGATGTGGTTCGAACTCGCAACCTAACTAATACGAATCCAGTTCCAACAAACCATGCTACCCCGGCCCGTGTCTCTTGGTAAACATTATTAACATTGGTAATTTTCAAATTATTGCATTTGATGACGTATCACAGACCCAGAAGTAATCATTCATCTTAATATACATTATTGATTAAAAAATATTTAAGAAAAAGAACTCATGCTAATTGAACTGATATGAATGGAGTATCTCACTGACATTTATGGATATTGTAAAGATAACGAAGATTCGTTTGCTTCTTAGAATCATGAAAATTTTCTCTACTTCTGTTAAAAGTGGGAAAATCATAATAATTCTATCACAACTTAAATCATATGCAAATTATTGATGTTGCAGAGCTTTGATATTGAGGAGAATCACAAATATTTTGAAATTACAATCAAGAATATCTTCAATCGTTTTCCAATTACTAAGAGTAATTTTTTTAACTGTTTACAGACAGAAGCATTGTAGCAAACAATTTTTTTCTCATTGATCTTCGGCGGGAATAATTTAAAGAGTTTTTATAATCTTCCTATCTTGGACATTTCTGTATACTAACAGCTATAATTTATTGACATGCATGATTTATGATTTTATTTACAAATGAAAGTGTGTTAGTTATGTATAGTAATAGAAACAAATAAAATCCATACATACACAGAATTCACAAACTTAAAAATTTCACAGGCTGAAAAGTACGTTTTAAACGTCTCTTCGGTATTCAAAAATTATAAAAATGAAATATTAATTCATCTCGAATTTTCTATTTATATATACACATGAAATAGAAAAAATTGACTTTAGAATTTTATAATGCCTTTTACTCCATCGGGTCACCTTCTAAGAACTGCGATATGCAATACATTTATTTATAATTTATTATATAAAATATTATTTAAAATTTTTGAACTTTTTAATTTTGATACTTTTAAAATTTTGACATTTTATGAAACAATATTCATTGTAAATTATTTTTTCCTGCATATATGGAATCATTGAAATTTCAATTACCCCCCTTAATTATAATTAAATCGAGTTTGAAAAGGGCTATTTTTTGGGGAAAAAGAAAATTTGCTTAGTTACTTATAACGTATTAATTTAATGACAACAAAAACGAGGCTGTTAATATTTTGTATACTTATATACTCTATCAAAATATCATTTCTTGAACATATCAATCAAAGACCAGTGTTTAAAGTTTTAATCATTTCTGCTGAATCGTAATTTTCTACTGATTTTTCTCCCCCATCTCAACCCCCAAAACAATCGATCAAAAAAATTTCAAATTTTAGTGGCTGGTTCAGTGTATTGAAATACGTCAAAGAGTTATATTTTCAAAGCTTTGAATTTACTTTATTGACCAGCTTAATATGCAAAGGGAGTTCAACTTAAAAACTTTCGAATTATCGACTGTCAAAAATATATAAATACATTTCTTCTATAATTCATGATATGAAAACCTAACTTACCTTTCTTTAGTATGGTTCCGATTTCAATCAAGCTACTGAATTTTACTGAAAAGTTCTGAAAATGCTGTCGCTTATATCACCACAAAATTGAAGGACGAAATCTCTGACGGGGAGCACAGCTTCTTTCTTTCTTTTTTTTGCATTGACCTCATTGATAAAAAAAATGTGCATACGAATCAATTTTAATTGATGATTCACTTGAGCTAGCAAAGTGCTATAACTCACTTTTATTCGAAATGACGTTATTCTTATATTTTAAATCTCGATGAAATCAAGGGATGATTTTTGAAAAGATATAAAAATTCATTTTGAAGGTTGCTGTAATAAATTTCTGATACGCGTAATAGTAGTACTACACGATGATTCCTGTAAAATATTTCTGAATTCTTTTTCTGAAATGCGTCATGAGCTGGTGAAAGTACTCAGCAGTTGACGAGGTATGAATTTCAAAATTGCATCATATCAAGTTAAGAAAAAGATTCTGAAATAATAAAAATACTCCCAAAGAAATAGCAATTCGGCTTATGTAATACTAAATATAATATATATAAAATTTTGATATACACACTGCGTATTAAATTTCACATGCTAACTCATTTTTTTCTTTACAAGACAAAATAAAGTAGTCGTTAAAAAATTTAATTGGGTGATTTTGGAAAAATTTTGACGTTTCAGATCTTCCTGATTTTGTAAAATTCATATTCCTGTCTATCAAACTTCTTGTGTGCAACTGACCATCCCATCAGCCCTGAACGAAGAATTATCAACAGGAATTGTTATGGCTGACGTCTTTATCAGAATCTGTCCATAACATCGGCCGATTCACCGAATCAACATTTTCATCAAGGCGGTTGGCCTCCAGCCACAAAGTGGTCAATCTCTGACTTTCCTTTCGTCTTCCCGCAGACTAACCATCCTGTTAAACGAGGTTCAGACCACCACTTTAAGAAATTCTCCTCATAATTCCCAATGTTCCACCGAATTCTCGTTCCACAATAAAAAAGAAATGCAAACACTTCCAAACTTTCAAAAAAGTAGTAAAAAATAGTCGTTTTAACATCATGTCTTTCAGTGTTTTACGATTTTCTTGAGCAAACAATACTGTTCTTAAGTCATTATTTTCGATTTTTAGAGTCTTTCTTAATACTAAGAGTTCTTTTAAGTAACGATTAACAATTCCGATTCCTCCACATATGCAATTTTTCTCGCATTCTTGAAAATCTTCGTAAGAATGCAAGAAATCGCCCATATAATGATATAATTTAGATTAATAGTGTTACTGATACTTCTTCTTGAATACAGCCGATCACCTATCCATCGTTGAACGAAGTAGCCTCGACAGGAATTGTTGTGGCAGACTGCTGTCTTTATTAGAAACCATCCATAACACCTGCCGATTCATTGAACTGAGATTCTCTTCAAGGCAATTGGCCCCCAACCATAAAGTGACCTTCTGATATCTGACCTTTCTCCTCGTCTTCTCGTACACTTTTCATTTTATTAAACGTGGAGCAAACCACCACTTTGAAAAAAATCTTCTCAAAATTCTCAATATTCTTCCAAATTCTCGTTGCATAACAACAACAAAAGGAAAACACTTTAAAACTGCCAAATAGTTAGTAATTCATTGTCTTCAGACTATTTACTACCATCAATACTGCACTTATGTTATTATTTGAAACTTTTAAATGATTTTTTTAATTCCGAGATTTCTATGCAATATGATAAACATTGATATAACGGTAAGCATTGTAAATACCTCCTCCACAGATGCATTGATTTTCCCGCATTCTTTTAAAATTTGGAAGTACTCTGGAAATCTCTCATGTCCTGATATAATTTGGATTATGAGTGGATGATACCCCCTTATTTTCATTTTTAGATTAGGAATAGTCATAAGTTACCGTTTCCTTTCTAGATATATACCATCTGTAAAACCATTGTAGCTCTATTTCTTCTTTTAAATCTCGTTTTAAGACTGTTTGATTTGAAGACAATTATATCAACAGTCTTTCTGTGTTGCCAACTTTGCACATTAATCCATCTTTACATTACCGTATATTCCAATAAAGGCAATCCAAATTAAAGTAACACACTTCACTTGCTAATTTCAACATTTTTTTTTATCTTTTCTTTTACGGTCCAAATTTCCCTGTTTCAATTGTGAGATTTACTGTATGACCTGTAGAACTGACAGAGAATTTGAAAAAGTTGAGCATTTCTGTCTGTCTTCCATTCTTTCACAATATTCAATAGCCATCTTTAAAGCTTGCACTTCTGCCCAGAAACTTGTAGCATGGTTTGATAAATTCACAAACCATTGTATCGATCTTTTTCCCAATGTAGTGAACTACTATTGTAGTTCTTACTGTAATTTTTTTTTTGTATTTTTATGGAATGAAAATTTCTGCCCATCTGTAAAAATCTTTATTCTGCCCATTTCTGGAATTTTGAATTGATAGTCATAAATAAACCATTCTGCAGGGTTTTGTTAGAAATATCTGTCAGTCTGCTGGACTATAAACATAGCAATAAAAGAAACAGCATATAAATTGGTGAAATGTTTTGTTTTGCTCTAAACCAACATTAAATTTGATGACAGATTTTTTTTTAATAAAAAAATCTGTCATTCTTCACTTGCAGGTGAATATAAATAAGGCAAGAGTAAGTCAATAACTCAATTCATAGATAAAGATATACTATGCATTTTAAGTTTTGTTGTTCATTACTCTCTAAATATTTACTGTGACTTCGTTACAGGATCTTGGTTTCTAGACTGGAATGTTATGAGACAAATCCCTGTTTCCTGAAAGATCTGTTGTGAAAGTATCTGCGCTGATACGAATTCTTTAATTTCATAACAAAAACTTCATTTTTGAAGCGCATCAAAAAGAAAATTAATCTATTATTATCGCTGAAGGTTTTGTTACATATGGCAAGTGGCAGCTAAATGTGTATATATATATATATATATATGTGTGTGTGTGTGTGTGTGTGTGTGTGTGTGTGTGTGTGTGTGTGTGTGTGTGTATGTGTGTGTATGTGTGTGTGTGTGTGTATGTGTGTGTGTATATATGTATATACCCCTTTTTTTTCTCATTTAGAAACCTTGCTTTGCTTTTTACATTTATAAATTCTTGAAAATTTTTATTTATGTACCTCATAGAGAATATTATGAATTGCATCAAATTAAATATATTTCAAATACGATCGATTTCTGAGTATTAAAAATTCTATATTTAAGAATAAATCCTTGGATTTTTTAATAACAAAATCAAGCACCTTTTAACTTTCAATTTTCTTATATTGATCAATATATTCAATTTATTATTGTTGTTGTTATTAGATTATTATTGTTGATCATTAGACTGATGCTTCCTTCAAATGAAAAAAATGCCAGAAAGCGAATCTCTCCTTTTAGCAGTTTTAAAAATTGAAATACAGATACATTTTGATTCTAAAAAATCGATATTGCATTTCTTTCTAGCATTTTTAGCAATGTAATTATGTTCATATGAAGGAATGCCAGCTAAATTTCGGTCTAACCGGGGGAGAATTTTTACCTGGTCATTTTAAATCTTGGTTAATGAAGATGGTGACTAAGATTGTTATTTATTCGCCAAATATTGCTCTACACGGATTTACCTCGAGTACGAATATGAGAAGTTCCGAAATCAGTAAGCAGTTTCCCAAATCCCTGTTTATAAAAAATAGTTTTGAGTTTAGTTAACTGGTTAGTGTCGATAATGTGACACAACTTCTTGTAAGAATTACACATTCTTTTATTATTTAATGAAGCATCTAACGAGGATAGCGTATTCTCGATGAATTTAACAAGCATTGCTGTAAATTTTGGAAATTCGGTCTCGAATAGACCTTTTTCTGATTTAATCTCCGAATTTTTATTGAAGTTTCCAATTTCAAATTCAGTATCATAAATAATAATAAAGCATTGGAAGTTTTAAAATGATATAATGTTACCAATAATACATAAGCGTATAGAGAAATAAGTTTTCTGAGAAATTTTGGATCAGTTTTATCTGTTCCATTAATGGGCTCTAGAACATATAATGATAACATCCTGTTTTATAAAATTACGTTTCTAATAAATGTTTTCAATAATTTTTTAATTTTATTATTTTAACCTTCAATAGAAGTAGGTTTTTAGATAGTAGTTTTCAAGGCATAATAATCTAATCCCTTATGATCATAAACAGTCAAGAATTTTCATATTGAGCTTGAAATTCTTTAATTAAATATCAAGTATAAATGAGACGCATAATAATTTATTAGTAAAGATATAAGCTGAAACTTTAGCGATGAACTAAGTACTCTGTTAACAAAATTTAAATAAATATTTGCAACATTATTATTGTTTTGCAAAAGCAGATTCTTTCTCTAACTAACTGTCATTATTTTTCAGCCCCTCCAAATAATAATTTAAAATAGGCATTATAAATTGTAAGTTTAGGGAAAGAATAAAATTAATTGAAACTAGTTTAGACGAGAGCAGTAAAGCTTTGACACCCCGGAATTTGGATGAATTGTTGAATTAAAATTTTTATGGTATAATTACACTGGCGGAAAAAATCCCAACACCAAGAAAGACGTGTTAGATTAACCAAATTTGACAGGCGTGTTGATACATCTGAAAAAGAACATCGATTCAAACTTCGCTCATTGCAGAAGTGGCACCCCTCAGAACTTGCAAATAATAAAATTTGCTTTAAATGCATGCTGTAAATTTTGTGACATTTTTTTTTATCTTTTAAATTCGAAGTATTGAGTTGATGTTGGTCAAGAATGTCTTTAAGAAGACGAAGAAGCCAGTATCAATAGCTCACCGAGTTTGAACGAGGTTGGTGTAATAGGACTGGGATTTTCTTTCTGTGATATTACAGCCAGACTTGGGCGGAATGCACCTATTGTGCATGATTGTTGGGAGTAATGGTCATGGGATGGTATTGCCTCAAGAAGACTGGGTTCCGAACGGTTACATATGGTACTAATGAGAGGGCATACCACCATACTCGGCGTAAGGTTGTGGCGGATCGTACTGCACCTGTGACAGAAATTTGAGTTGCAATTGGTACCACAGCGACAGAATGAACTGTTAGAAATTGATTATTTCAGAGACAGCTCAGATTCAAGCTCCTTGTAACGTTTCTTTACTGACTCCAAGCAATAGCCATTTGTGACGCCAGTGCTATCGAGCCAGAGCTCGTTTGAGGTCTGAGTGGATATCTGTTGTGCTTTCTGAAGAAAGCAGGTTCTAACTTGGTGACAGTGATGACCAAACTTTCTATGGCCAAGACACACTGGTCCTACATTTGGAGTCTGGTCTAGAGAACAATTTCCTACGACTCTCGTGGTTATCCAAGACACACTGACGGCAAATTTGTAAGCCACTCTAGTAATTCAACCTGAAGGGCTGTCATTCATGAACATCATTCAAAGGCCAGTTTTCCGTATGGATAACGCTCGCCCGAAGACAAAAGATGAACTGGAAACTAAAGGTGAACAAATAATTCATAGGCTAATAAAATGGGGCAAAATACACAAACTTGAATGAAAGGAAAACAATTCAAATGCCTATTGCGTTTGGAGAACGTTTAATATTAACTGATCTATCTAACAAAAAAATGGGCAATAACAATATAAATGTGTCTAATCAAATAGGGAGTTACTGCTTAGGAGTTACATGGGACAGTAAATTGACATTTACGTCGCTTTTTAGAAAGGCCAAGAAAAAAAGTGGATGCATTAAAATATAAACTAGTGACAGTTGCGGATAAACTCTATAGAAAAAGAAAATACCATCTAAGAAGAATCTACACTGGAGCCATTGAGCCACTTGTTCTTTTTTGGGCATGGAGTATGGGGGCATAGGTTAAATCTAAAGAAAATCAGATCAATATTAAATTCAATCCAACGGCGTCCTCTGATTATTATGTCTGGGGCATATAGGACTATTTCTACGAAGCCCTTCAAGTGATAACGGGAATTTTGCCAATAGATCTCAGAGCAACGAAAATATTTACTAAATTTAAAATAAGGACTTCTAGTAATAAAGTTAAAATAGGAAACAAATGCTTCACCAATAAAGATTATGAGATGTATTTCGACAAGTTCGAACACCCTTCCGAATGGTTTATTCATAATTTTCAAATGAAGATTCAAAAAATTGATGGGATGGAAATTTTTACAGGTGGTTCAAAAGATGAAAATAAAGTAGGAACTGCAATCGTAATATAACACTATGGGAAAGAGATCGATAAAAGTCTTGCAAGATTATCGAACCATGCAACAAGTTTTCAGGCAGAAGTGCAAGCTTTAAAAATGGCCATTGAATATTGTGAAAGGATGGTGGACGGATAGAAGTGCTCAGTTTTTTTCCGATTCTCTATCAATTTTACGAGCCATACAGTCATCACACAATCGTAATAAGGTAATAGGGAAAAGTGTGCTTGTCAAGTGGTGTTTTAAAAGGGGAATTGAGAGAAGAAATAAAACTACAGTGGTTTGACAGATGGTATATGTCCAAAAAAATAAGTGTAACTTTCGCTTTATTCCTAATCCTGAAATTAAAATAAGAAGATACCATCCACTTATAATCCAAATAATATCTGGACATGGAAGATTTCCTGCATATTTCCAAAGATTTAGAAGAACGTAGGAAAATAAATGCATTTGTGGAGAAATAGGTACGGTTTATCACTATTTAATGAAATGTATTGAATTCTCAGAGTTTAGAAAAAACCTGAAGATTGTAAATAATGATTTGAGTACAGTACTGATGGTACCAGGTAATCTCTAAACCCTGAAGGATATGATATTAAAGATTGATAGTTTCATTCCAACAGCGTGAGAGTGTGCAGATGGGGATAAATACAGCTATTTACTACCCCGAAAGGAATGCTAGTTTGACTGTTCGGTCAATGTAAGGCAGGACAATAGTTATTTATCAGTCGACCTCAACAAATCCTGTCGATACTGCTACGTTCAGTGATAGCGGGGTGGTCGGCTGTATGCAAGAAGAAGAAACCTAGACACACTAGTCCTAAATTTGAAGTCATGGTGTCGAGAACAATTTCCTGTGACTGTCGTGGTTGTCCCAAACACACTGACTGCAAATTTGTAGGTCAGTCTAATAATTCAACCTGAAGTGTTGCCATTCATGAACATCATTCAAAGAGTTTTCCGTCTGGATAATGCTCGCCCTCATAATGCTATTGTAGCAAAAATAGTTCTACAGAGTGTCGACATGTTACCTTGGCCTGCTAGATCATCAGATCTATCTCCATTGAGCACCTATGGAATATCATTGGACGAAAACTCTAGTATCATCCACAGTCAACACTTACCGTCCTAGTATTTACAGAATAAGTTCAACAAGGATATAACTCCATACCACGTAATGACATTCGGCGTCTGTATGACACAATGCATGCATGTTTGCAGGCTTGCATTCAAAATTCTGGAGGTTACACTGACTATTAATGTAATAGCTTTTCACATTTGAAATGCATTTTCCTGAGCTTAAATAAACCTGTGATCCTGAAAATGTAATCAATTAAGCATGTTAGCTAGACAAATGCAAAGTCCAAATTTCCTTACTCTATAATGATTTTTTCATGGTGTTGGGACTTTTTTTCCATCAGAGTATGTATTTTCCTTTAAAAATTCTACACGTGGCATAGGTCAAGAAATGACTTATAAAATAATAAAAAAAACTTAAGATACAGACATTGACACCATAAACTCGAATAAAAATATCGAATTCTTTAAAATTATATTTCAGAGTAAAAATATCATTTTCTCTCGAATTAATTTAAAATAACAATTCAAATAAACTCAATAAATAATAGAACAATTCAAATGTTTATAGTTTTAAAAAATTGCGGATCATCTCTAGAATGAATATATATTATTCTAAAATAAATTATTTAAGAAAGTGTAAAGCTTCAAAGCATAGAATCATAATGAAAGTTTCATAGATTTGAATAATTTATTTTGGATTCATTAACCATCATAAGGTTTTGTTAATATTAATGTATTGATATATTTTATTATAATTGCTGCATGTTGAAGAAAAGGAAACATAATGTGTGTGTTTTTAATTTGCAGATGACTTTACATGAATATAAAATAATATTTTGATTATTTATGGGGGGAAAGAGAGCTTAAAAAGTCTTCATAGTCCTCGAAAATTTTAAATTTTAAATTTTTTGTGTGAAGCATTGTTTATGCAAAGAAAAAGTATTCTTAACTCAACATTCGATTTCTACAAATGATGGTCATGATAACCCTTGAAAAATTTTCATCGCGTAATATCATACTTCGATTCTTTAGTAATAAATTTTTTATCAGTAAAATAAATTGAGAGAGTATATTTAATTTAAAGCAATTTTAAAACACGATTTTATTAGTGCACTAAATAGTAAAATTGTCTTAAACTTAATTTCTTTTACTCATTAATCTTTAATTTACTATTAATTATAAATATAATAGAATCTTACAATAATTTTTTCTGAGATTTATTAAATAATGACACCACTTGTTTTCAATCAAAATTTAATTAAATTAAGAATTTGTGCAAATTTTTACCGCATGTATTATTTTTATAAGAGAAATATTGAAATGAACCGAGTGTTTGTCATTTGAAAATAATTAGGTACTTTATTCGTAGATACAGCTACTGATATCGACTCATTCAGAAAACCATTTTATAACATGAAAAACCGAATTTTCCTCATGATTAGATAAAAAATGATAATATTTTTGCTTGAAATTAGATAATTGTTTAAAATATTGAATCTCGATATATTCCTATCTAGCAAATGCAGGATTTTTTAATTTAATTAATTACCAATAAGAAAGAACCCAATTATATTCTCTGACAGAATAAAAAAAAGAATAAGGATAAATAAGGTATTATTATTTTCCTCCAACTTAAATTATTTTTCCCATTTCAATCAAATTGTAATATTCCTTTAATAAAATAAAATATTTTAAGCCAGTCATTGTTTTTGATGAACTGAACATTACTTCTTTATAATTCAAAGACCAATAAAAAATATTTTATTCAAGAAACAGCAATAATTTGGAAATTTCAACTAAAATAAATTCTCGCTTGCTACAAATGCAAATTTTTTTCCTTGTTTTTTCCTTTTGATGTCAAATAAAACCCGAAACAAATAAAGATTGACATTCTAAAAATTTAATTTCAGCATAAAGAAATTTAAATAGAGAAATTTGTTTTACTTGAAACAAATTGTACGATAGATAGAATTATAGATGGTTAGTTTTAATAGATTTCACAAATTTAATATTTTACAGGTTTTATATTCTATAAATTTTACCGATTCAAATTTTAATACAAAAATAAAAGTTTGAAATCCACACCATTAGCTCCATTGCTGGAAATTCTCACGTGTCTCATAGGTCGACATCATACTGAGTTCTGTCTACTGTGGTATGATTTTTTTTTGTTATGCCAATTTGATGCTTGAATTGTTGAGTGATCCATAATTTTTAATATTCTATGTATTTAAATAATATACGCCTTTTAAAATAATCTTAAAACTTTTGCTGTCACGTGAATGTTTTTATTATCTTTAAAATTGCCTTCGTAGCATTCCCAGTTTTCTTTTTAAAATTACATATAGTTTATTATGTATTTTGTTTCATTAATTCAAATCGTTGGCTTTTATTTTGCACCTGTTATTTTATATTTTTAATTATTTCTTTTGGAAATTTACAATATTTTTTTTATTATGTGTACTTTTTATAGCAATAGTTTTTCTTGTCTTATAGAATCAGTTACCGCCCTTATTTAGAGTAATTCTTATATGACATATATTTTTTGTTATTTCCCTCCAGGTCCACTACGTACTTGCAATCATTCAGGTAACCTGAGTAAAAAAATTATTAAAATTGAAATTATCTATCAGGAAAACAATTTTAATACAAAATCTTTTTCATTGTTATTGAGAAAAACTTTAAAATTTTGCTTCATTATCCATTAACTGAAATATTAAAAAAAATCATTCGAAAATGTATATTCGAACGCTCCAGAATATATTTACATCAAATTCGTTAATTTTAAAATTAGGAAATTAAGATTTCAAGAAAAAAAACTGATTTTTCTAATTAGAAATAATTTGATTTATAATTTTTCTAATAATATTTTAATTATTTATTAGAAATAATTTATAAATTATGAAGACTAAAATTCAGATTTCTAAAATAAAGATTCCAAAAATTGAATAGTACTCATTGAATAAATTGTAGTACGAAAAATCTGAACTCTTATATATATATATAAATATTACTAATATAAAAATCCTTGCAATTTTTGATTGCATCTATGTCAACATTCAAGGAAAGCTGATAAATATCAGCTCTATGATTTCAACCATAGCTCGGTTGTTATAATATTACTTAGTACTTCAAGTTCATAACATATCGATTGCTCAGTTGATGCAGTAACCTATGTTATTTTATATTACTTAGTTTCATTTTTGAAAAATAATTGTGCAATGACGTCATGATCAAAAGGAACATACAAACTTATTTTTTTACATTGACAGTGAATCATCATGACTGTTTTGGATAAATTCCGGTGTGAGGCATCTTTATCAAATTATGATTGCTTATGCAGCATATTTTTCCCACGACCTTCAGCGAAAATAAATTAAGATTTAACCATCGAGCTCTTTTAAAATCTTTCATTGTTTTTAGTACTTTCCTTCCTTAACATCAGCCCACTTCTTTCAAGAATTTCCATTGTCTTGGAAAGGTAAGGATAATAATTTAGAAGGACCTTAATAATTCGGATTTCATTCTAATCTTACTTAAAATATTTCAAAGAAGTTAAAAAAAAACTTTAAAAAAAATCGGAATCAAAATTTAGAAAGTAGCTCTTTATGTGTATAAAATGCCAACGTGCATGATACAAAATTCTCGTTAATTATTTGTTATCGAATGGCAACCATCAAATGGGAACAAATTATCGTACGAACTTCAGACTGATTAACCACTTAACTGTTTTGCCCGAATGCCATACGTGCATCGATTTATAGAATTTTGATAGCTGTAAGCAAAAAATAAACCATTCATAAAGATTAAAATTACTTCGAATTCATAAGTAAGTGTAAATTATTCATTGGATTTCCATTTGAATCAAAATATCCCCAAAATAGGAGGTACCATCTCATTAGGTACTAAAGAAAATAAAACAATTAGGTCGTAAATTGAAGTGATTTACAATTGTATTCGAGTAAACGCTTAGCTTAATTAACTGATAAAGGTGCAAAATATTATTAAATATTTTGGTAAGGATTCACCGTATCTCCAACATCTTCATTTAGTTAAAAGAAAGAAACTATAAAAGAAATCAAGAAATAAGCTTCAAATAAGTAGTTTAATATCTCAAATAAAGCTCTTTCTTAATAAAAAACTTTAAGTACTTGTCTACAATTCGAGTCGCTCTTCTGAACTGAATTAGAATATTTGTATTTTCGTAAACTTCAACATTTAAAATACTGAAAATAGATGCTGCAATAAATATAATTTAATTCATGTCGGTACATTTGAATACTCATCAAATAACTTAATAGCTAAATTTGTAATTTTTTTCCAAAATATTTAGGAAATAGATGCTTTACAATTTAACGATTTTGAATCTATATAAAGCATTGTTGAAAATTCAAATTCGATTAAATGCTGTATTTGCTGAATTCATTTCAGTTCTTAAGATATAGGTCAGAAATATTTCACCATAGAAGTGAAAATCTTTATAATTTTGAAAAATATTTAATTATAATTTTACATACATATTCATTGCTTTAGATGATATATATCGTTTTCTCAGAGATGTTTGCTATGCCTTTGAATTTGACTTGCCAACCTAAACAAGTTGAAAAGTTTAATACTTGTTATTATTTGTAAATATAGAATAATGCAATTGATTTTTAATTTACTTTCTGATACTGAACAATTTTGAAATTTTCTACAAATTGGTGTCTCCATTTCAATATTTCATTATTTTTTGTTAACTTAATTCCTCAGTTCATCTATTAATTTTAACTACATTTTGATATAATATCATAGGTGGCCTTTGGTGATAAATTTAGTAACTACACGCTTCAAAAATACTCAAAGAAGCGAATTTTGAAGTATATTAAAACTGAAAAATTAAAAATAATGAATTGTATATTAATGTACTGAAAATTTCCATTTTTTAATCAAAAAAATAGAAGTCAAAATAATAGCGTAAATACAGTAGTATAGAAGCAGCTTAAACATTATGACGTGGACAAGAAGTCATAATGAATATCGTAAGAAAATTTCTCAACATTCATTCAAAAATCATATTTCATGCATAAAGAATTATATTTAATACTAAATTTATTTACGGCTTTATTTATTTTATAGAGTTATATTTATTACATAAAGAATCAAATTTAACTTATTATTAAATATATGTACGAAATATTATTAATTATATATAATTCCGATTTACTAATTGTATTTTCATCCTTGTTTTGAGATGGATTTTTTTATCGTCTTAACGTTTGTATTTTTGAGGAAATTTTTTTTATTTTTTTTATTGTTGTATTTTTGAGGAAAATTTTTTAATTTTTTAATTGTTATCTTTATTAATAATAAAGATAAATATGTGCCTTTGTATGCATTGACACTCTGCAGACAAAACTGTTTAATATAGAGTAGCCAAATTTGGAACACTCATACTTTGGAGAGTGGAAATGTCTTTCTTGGAATTATATTTTATTTATTAAATTTTTATTTTATTTTAATTGATTAAAAATAAAGCGAAGTCTTGGCTTTTTCCCACGTTAACATCAGAAAATGTTGCTATGCAAAAAGGAATTTTAAGGTCAGATTTAAATTTTAAAGACTATTTTTTGAATATAAATTTTTAGCATAATAAGCTTTCATTCAAATCAGTTTAAAAAAATCTTTTAGTATAGCCGATAAAAATTTATTTTACACAACACCAAATTTAACCTGCACTGATCTGTTATGTATACAAGGGTAAAATTAACTTTAATCAACATGTTGCCATCACGTTGAGAAAACTCAAGCTAAAATATTAATTGAAATCTTGCTGTAAACGAAACCTAGAAAAGTGTTATTTTCAACAAGCGCCTGTAAGATATGAAATAAATATGAAACCTGAATTTTTCTAGAAATATAAGAACAAGAAAAAGTTTATGATGAAATTTTAAAATATCTGTCTACTAATAAATAATTATCTAGTATTTAACCCTTTATTCACTGATGGTACTTGAAAGTACTATTGAAATCTAGCATATATCTTTACTATGTGACTATTTTTATGGATGGTATTCTAAAGGACACATAGAATATAACCCAAATAACATGAAGTTAATATTTAAAAAAGTAGGAATTAGGAATTAAAATATTTAATTAATAATGAAATTAATTAAGAATTTTATGTTAATTACATTTTTTCTTGGGGTTCCTGGGATTATTTTGCAAAGGAAACTAAACTACTGATGCAAAAATGAAGTTGGGAAAAACTGATGGCATTATAATCCGTTAAATAAAGGGTTAATGAAATATGATGTGCACATACGCAAGATATCTACTCTAATCGTGTCCCAATACTTAATTTTCTAAGAAATTAGTATTAGGTAAATTCATCAATTAGTAAAATGACCTAAATGAGGTAAAAATTCTATTTCAAGTAAATGTTTTGATGGATTTTTTTTATCCCTCTGCCATATATAATTTGGATTTGGATTTGAATTTTTGGCTCAAGATCCTGATATAGAATATGCTGCGCCAAAATAGTGTAAAATTTCTCCATTAGGATAAAATTAGTTTTACATTGCAAAAAATGTAATTGGTGGTGTCTGGCCGTATATAGGCCAGATATAGTAAGCCTTATTCAGTAAAATATTCTTGAGGTGGCGAACCTCAGATCCATTCAATTCAGTCCTTGTTCTGAATAAGTCTTGAAGACTTGAATCTTACTATATCATAAAAATAAACGATTTTAGACCACTCCATTGACAGTCTCAAAGAAGACATGTCTATCTACGCCTGAAATTCTCTCAGAACTGACTAGCATAAAATCTTGACCTAGTTGATGATACTAAAATAGTCCTATTCAAAACTTCATAAATTGACACAGAAAGAAATTCCTTTTATTTAAATTTGGAGTATCAATAATGTTTTATTAAATATTATTCCTTAAAACCAAAGGACTACATAAAATTTAGACCATTTTTTTTCAGTACATTTATTGACTGAAACAAAATAAAGTACTGCCATTTAAGTCTTTTAGAAAATTCTGAAAGCAAAATTAAAACTGAATTTATTTTATTCAATTTTTTGAAACAGAATAATGTGGTCTAATATAATCAATAATATTTTTTTAAATAATTTTTATGATTTTTTTGAATAATGTGGGGTTGCATAAATTATTTAATTCTTAATGATTTTGGAATTTAAAATTTTACTCATCTAAAATCACCTTGTCGAAAGGGTTGATAAAAAGTTTTTATTATTTATAGAGTTATTGTGTTTAGAGGTCATGATTTTATAATACATCTATTTTATTAAAATTTTATGTAAATCTATGTAATGTTTTCAAAGCTTAACGCTAACCCTGATCTGATTCGAAGCACAATATTGAAACTAATTTATTTTGAAGGCATAATGTTAAGCCTAATACGTGTGTTTTAGAATTGTAAGTTAGGATTGGGAAAACATTTTCTTGAGTTTCTTTTATTATTCGTAGATGCGTTCATCTTTATGGCTGGCGATCTTCGTCCTGGTGTGCTGCTTCTTATTCGTAGCTGAATCCAAGTCGCTGGGGACTACCACTGGTTTAACACAGAAGAAAATCATCCGATTCAGAAGGGAAATATTTGGTCTCAGCATGAGTGACATTATTAAAACTTTGCTAAAAGCGTTAATGGATAGTATGCTGAATAGCTTACCTATCATTGGCTGAAACACTTCTCTCAAACATTTTAGTCGTATGAAACTTTTATTGAAAGAGCAATGTTTATGAATAAAAACATTTAGATAATTAATTTCTTAGACCCATGATCGAGTAATTTATGTATTTCATTTTGTATATTTTCGTTGTTCTGATCTCTGTTACTTTTTTAATGCGTCTTTATTAATTCATTTTCTTCTTTCTGTTTGCACATTCGGTAAAAGTTTTGCAATTGATTTTAAACTAATTTTTCGTTGAACTGAAGATTTGTAACTTTACACAGGGCTCATAACTGGGCGACAATCCATTATTAATTAGCTTTTTTGTCTGTCTGTTTGTTTGTTTATTCAGTATAAAGGCTTTCCATACCAACAGATGGCGCCATGATATGTCATTAGATCATTAGGAAGCTAGTTTAAAATTGATTGCAAACTTTCCCTCACACACGGCTAAAAAGCAGAAAACTATTATTGAAATAAAACAAACCTTGATGATTTTTTTAAAATTCATTAAAAAGAACATGAAATAATTTCTCTAAGCTCCATACAAAATTGTGATTCCATTCAGAAACCTAACCCTTACAGATTATTCTGACAATATATGGCTGCGAATTTTTTTATATCAAGTTATTTCAAATTTATGCTATAGAATAGGAATTTAAAGGATCTAAGTTGATTTAAAAACATTCATTATAATCACAATCGAAACAGTTGAGTAAAATTCAACAAAAAAAAAATGGAAAAAAAAATATTTAATCTTATTTTTGTTATTAATAATTGGTTAATAAACCAAAAGGGATTACTTAGAGACAAAATTACCCTACAAGGAAATATTCTCGCAAAAATATGGTGAGAAAAACACAATATTTTAAAAAAATTTCTTTGTATACTATGTAGATTTTATTTTCAATTTTGTCCACAAAGATTGTTTCTAAAACTACATTAGAAAATTTTAATTAAAGGTTAGAAAATAATTATTTTTAAATTCTCGTAAACGAATTAAGTAAAGATAAAAATACTGTAATAACAAAAATTCGACCTCGATGTTTTAAAGAAGTTCCATATTCCAGACATATATTCCTAGATGCGAAAAATACAATTTAGAATACTGTCTGTCTTCTTCTTTGTGCGTCTGTAAACACATTAAGTTAAAAGCGTTTTGAAATAAAAGGTGGAAAATTAATATACGGATTTCAGACTTAAATTTTTGTATAAAATTGTGAGCAAAATCTGTTCAAAAGATATCTATATGTCAGATATTCGAATACAAGCTACGGAATTACTATAAAACGGAAAGAACTATTTATATATAATTTTGTCCAAAAACTTTTCTTATGAAGTGTATATATTTTTCAGATTTAGAACCATATTGGTCAAGGAGTTGACCATCTGTTCTTTCTCATGATAGTCAGAGCGATAACTCAAAAATTCAATGACTTAAATAAATAAAATTTAGCATGTGATTTTGCGACTGCAAGAGTAGTAATTCTATGTCAAATTTTAGGTTTAATAAGTTAAAATAATCGGTGAAAACACATATTCATCTGGGATCTGTGTCAGCAATTAAATGACAATGATTGCATTTTAGATTCAATAAATATGCTAGATTCGCGCCAAAGATTAGTGTTTCTTTATTATTGTTTTCCTATGCCGTTGATTCAGTGCCAATTTTCTTTATTATGCTACGAAGTACATAAGTACGAAACTAAAATTATTTATACTACATGCATTCATGGCCCACCAAAACTGTGCCCACTTGATATGGTGCCAGTAATAAAGATGTTATCCTTACGGTGCCAGAAGAGAAGATAATACCTTTATTAGGGAGTGTGAAGGATGCTTCTTGGAGACACGGGTGGAAACCACTCCCGCTGCTTACAACTGAACACGGGGTCACACAAGCAAAGAGTGGCCCCAATCGGCACTTCTTTCTTAAAGAATTATTGTGAGAATGATGGATTTAAATTAATTCATCAGCCCAGTGTGATAGTTTGATCACAATGTTTATGATGAATCGGGTTTTAGAAGTGAACTACTTGCAATCGATGAGGGACTTAAGACTATTCTCTACGAAAATAATTATAAAAACCTTTAGATTCTTACTGATAGCCGCAGCTCAATGGACACCTTAACAATTAGATCTATGTTGGAGATAAAGCAAGCTTGCCTAGTCTTCAGAAATTGAAACTGATTTCACTCCAACACAATATTTATTTCCAGTGGGTCAAAATTACGATGTTTGTCTAAAAGTAGCTAAGATATTGCCTCGAAACGAGTCATTAAGGTAATTTAAGTAATCTAAATGAGCCGAAAATTAAAAATCATAGAACCAGAAAGAAAAATACAAGTTTTAAACCATTGTAAAATCTCGACTGCCTGTGTTTATTAATCTGAAAATATTTAAGATAATTTTTATTATATGAAAAAATATTTAATGCCGAAATATAAAAATGAGCGACTGACGTTTCTGACGAAAAGTAAATAAATAATTTATATAGAAAGACAGTACATAATAAATTAGGTTTTTGTACACGAGCTCATTAGTTTTAATTGGAAAAAAATGTTAAGCATTTTTGAGTAATAAATGTTAATCAACCACGGTTTTTTCTAGCCATGCTTATCACAGATAATTAAGTATTTACAGAACTTAAAATTTTTTTCTACTCTCCTTAGTTATTACGAGGGTTCATACAAAAAAAGTTAACAAGGCAAGTGAAAAAGGCTTTATTAACATGACACAAGATACAAATGGCAATTTAGAGACATATGTGGTGGTCACTTCTCTACATCATCACCAAAACTATTGATGCATTTATCATACCACTGGACCAATTAGTTTAACTGGCTCAATAATAATTTTTATTGAGCCAGTTTTTGGCATCCTCACCGTCTGATATGAACCTTGGTTCGGATTTTTCTTCTATACCGGGAAAAAGGAAATAGTCCCTGAGAGCCAAATCGGGGCTGTATGGGGTAGCTCCATACTTCTCGATAAAGTGTTTCCAACAATCTCTCTCCCCGCCTCAAAAGAATGACACTATTTCGTCACCTATTGTCTACTCATGGCTTCGCCAACCGCACACTTCGACGGTTTGCGTGTGAATGTCCAATGGGGACACATTCTTGACCCACAGAAATCGTATCACGACTCGCACATCTGAGCGAGACCACCTCTCTGGACATCTTGCTATTACTGTCACTGTTTCAGGTCTCAGTATTTACACTTTGCTCGAACGACTGATCTAAGACAGCTAGCGTCATCTGTCTCCACTCTGGGTCATAATATTCCCATCCACAATTTCTACTTTTCAAATAGGGATGTTTGTAACTTTTTTTTGGGGGGGGGCAACATCCTTAGGTCATGCAAGAGATTCAAGGTTTAATTAGAATTAGAATTTTTTTATTGGACAGAAAATTTATTTTTGAGGAACGATTTATAATAGGGGTTGAGTCATTCAAAAGCATTTATTTAAACATCAAATTCAAATTTCTTTGTTTGGGAGTTCCTCTTGCTGTTTAAAAAAATGACTGAAAAATTACATTATCTATGGAAATGAAATGAAATCAATGAAATGAAAGTCACTGACTTTATAGGCAAGGTCATGCTATATATTATGGAAGTTTGAGTATAAATTCAATGTATTTAAAATTCAATGTTAAATTAGAACAGAATTTTGTTTGAAACATAAATGATGAATTAACATAAAACATAATGATGTAAAAACATAACTGATGATGTAAGAAACATAAATGATGTAAGAAAATTGTTCATTCAAAGAGAAAGTTTTTTTTACTTTTACTATATATCTTAGTTAAGAGTAAACACATACGACATTATAATCCATAAACACATATGACATTTTAAGCACTTAGTTGTGAGTAAATTATATGTCATCATAAGCATTTAGTTGTGAGTAAATCATCTGACATTATTACTTCGTTGTGAGTAAATCGTACGTCATTATAAGTCTTTAGCTGTAACTGAACACATACGATATTATAAGCCATAAACTGAAATGACATTAAAAGCACTTAGTTGAGAGTAAATCATATGAAATTATAAGTACTTAGTTGTGAGTAAATCATATGATATCACAAGCATTAAGTTGTGAGTAAATCGTAATGTAAGTCATAATAATCACATTATAAGCCACTTGAAAACCTACAGTTTTCCTTTCTATGTGATGTTCACCAAAATTGTGTCTAACTCCACTTATGATATTCAAAAATATATAGAAATTAAGGCGTGTTATTCATTTTTGAAGAAAGAAGACACTCATTTAAAAAGGCGGAATAAAAAGATGAGAGTCAGAGATAATAAGCCGGATATTGATCATTTAACGTAACAATGCTTCTTTGTAAATTTTGTTTTCAAAGAATTCTAATGGTGAATATTGCAATTAAATACAGGATTTCTGCACCAAACAAATTATATAAATCCGCATTTAGTCGAGGACAAAATGCCACAAATTGTGCAATTACCGACGAAGCAAGGGAATCCTTTATAAACAGAAATACTCATAAATCCTGAGCCCAGTTTTGGTAATTCAATATTATAACAACATAAGATACTGATAATATATTTTAATTCAAGGTATATATAATATTTTTTTATCCATGAATATTATTAAGTTTCCTGATTATCTGAACTATAATTAAATCAAAAAATACTGTATGGAATAATATTACGTATCCATATTTGACATGGGAAATAAAGTTTCCATTTATTCGTATTCGCATGGAATATATTTATGAATGCCATTTACTATATTTATGAATCTATTTATGATTATCATCGAAGGCAGGTACATTTAGGATTGTCATCGAAGGCAATTAGATAAATAGTTTGCAATAAAGCAACTCTTTAATAAGTTAAAGAATATAGGAATAACTGACTTCTGTTAAGAAATGATTTTAATTCTTAAAAATAGATATAAAACATAATTAGTGGCCGTATTTTTTTTTCTTTAAGCACATAAGTGAACAATATGCATTGGCTTGGTTTAATTTTAGTTTAGTTATATTAAGAGCGATTCTAAGAATATGTTGGAACAAACCTCATATTTTTCAACGGAATTAGATGACGAGAATGACCCTTGAGTTGGCATCTCCCTCTCCAAACTTCCACACCATGCCGTACTAAGCATTTGAATGAGTGATGTTGATATCCTCGCTATCCCTTTTGAAATGAGCATACGGGACATGGAGTAACTAATCGACACAGTCAATTATTTTACTTTAGTTAATTATTAGTCTATTACTGTATGCTGTGTATGATTCAATTTCTGTTGTTGTTACTTATGACACTTTAAAAGCCCTCCGACAGAAAGCTGTCAGCGATTTAAATCAAAATAAGCGCCTCTTGTTTTCCAGTCAACTAGGGCCAAGAGTACGACTTAGCCCCTTTATGCTTCACATTTGCTTGCACAATTACTTTTTACAGGGGGGGTACATTTATACTACTCACAGATAGAACATAGAATAACAACTAGGCCCTGTCCGGGAAGCACAGGTAATGGGGAAAGCACGCTACCCTTATGTCAGGACGCCGGCAAGATTAAATTTTTAACATCTCTAATCCCGTAATCTTGCCCACTGTAAATAAATTAGTTTGCTATAAGTGCCCTATGACTCTATCTCATCACTTTGATCAGCGATGAATCTTTATGATAAATATTCGTTCTTTTTTATTTTTGAAGGAAAATTCCGTAATGAAATGCATCTACAACATATTAGTTTAATTTATTTGTATTAATATCCTGCTTAAAAGCAACACTAGAGAGATATTTTGGAATGGACCTCACAATTTTAAACGGTCAGATAACCAGGATGACACCTGAGTTGGTACCTCTCATCAGAGATTGTGCATCACCTCAAGAGGAGAGTGTTTAGATCACGAAGTTGAACTTAATGCGCATCAGTACAGCATCCATGCCAAACCAGTAGCCCCCGGCTTCGATGTCAAGGCTTTACCAAAGAATCTCCACCGCTCTTTGGCAGATAATCAAATAAGAAATTCTTCTGAATACTTTTAAAAAGATATGTTGAAAGGAAAAGAAAGATTCTAAACTATGTGTCTCAAATACCAGTACAAATATCTCCAGCTTCGATGTCGAGGCTTTATCAGTGAATCCCCACCGCTCTTTGGCAGATAGTTAAATAATAAGAAATGCTTCTGAATAAGTTAAAAAACGATATGTTAAAATAAAAAGAAAGATTCTAAACTATGTGTCTCAAATACCAGAAAAAATATTTCGCCTTTTAAAGCTTTTCATCGAATGTTAGCCTCTATCTTTATATACCTCTTATAAAATATCTTGTTTTTAAAAAATAATGTTTGCAATGCTTATGAAAGTACATAGTTTTATTATGCAGCAACTTTTATTTTGCATGACTGGCCTTTTTTCTTCTTTTTAGATTGCATATTCAGATGCAGTTGGAAGAAAAACTTCTGAGAATCGTCAATGAAAAACAAAAAAAAGCTGTCGGAAATGGAATCGAGCAATAAATATAAATTATATTTGCATAAACAGCAGATTTTTTTTATGTTTCTGTCAAATAGTGCGACGTTTTGTCATAGTCACAAGATAAGGTGGACATTTTGACAATCTGTCATGTATAGATGTAAATATTAACTTGACATGGTTGGATTTAAATTAGTAATAATACCCTCGAAAGTTAAGAGTTTCTTCGTTTTATTTACTTCATCAGAAGTATGACATTGCTCAAATACAAATAGAACCAAATGAATTTCATTTATGTAAGAAATGAGCTGATTTTCAGAAAATATTTCTCTATTATTTAAAATATATGAATCTAGAAAAAAAAAGTGTTCTTTCTTTATTTCTTATAATTTTGTATACCGGAATTATATACTATTTAATACTCACAATTATATACTATTTACAACTCACAATTTTTAAAAATGAATCTAAAAATTATGCATTTCTAATTGGTTTATTAAGTATTAATCTTGAAAAAGTTATTCCATATTCATATTTATTAAAAAGTGGCAATTAATTTTACTTTTTTTCTAACTCCCTGTTAAAGCTCGTTCTACAGTCTGTAATCAAGACAATAATCTTTCGAAACAGTCATCTCGACTACAGACGACATCGGGAAATCAATAAAACCGATAATGTTTCAAGATTAATTCTCTCCATTGATGCTATTACAATTGATAGTTTTTAAATTAATTATATAACATCAAAAGATTTCTTTCAAACAATATTAACATCAGTATATTACACTGAAGCGACAAAAGTCATGGGATAGCAATATGCAAATATACAGATGGCAGTTGTATCGCAGCGAAAAAGTATAAATGCGCAGTTCGTTTTCCAGAGCTTTCATTTGTGTTCAAGTTATTCATGTCAACAGGTTTTTCGTGATTTATGGCGGCACGACGAGAATTAACAGACTTTGAACGTGGAATGTTAGTTGGAGCTAGACGCATGGGTCATTCCATTGCGGATATCGTTAGTGAATTCAACATTCCGAGATCCACAGTATCAAGAGTGTGCCGAGAGTATGAAATTTCAGGCATCACATCCCATCATGGACAGCGCAGTGGGCGACCACCTGCACTTAACGACCGAGACCGCCGACGTTTGTGTAGAATGGTCAATGTTAATAGACACGCAACACTTCGTCAAATAACTGCAGGAATCAATGTGGGACGTACGAGGGACGTGTCCGATAGGACTGTGCGGCTAAATTTTTCTTCCTTGGGCTATGACAGCAGAAGACCGACTCTAGTGCCTTTACTGACAGCACGATATCGCCTGCAGCGACTCTCCTGGGCTCGTGAGCATATCGACTGGTCCCTACACCAGTGGAAAACCGTGGCGTGGTCAGATGAGTCACGATTTTAGTTGTTACGAGCTGATGGTAGAGTTCGAGTGTGGTGCAGACCCCACGAAGCCATGGACCCAAACTGTCAGCAAGGCACTGTTCAAGCTGGTGGTGGCTGCATAATGGTGTGGGCTGTTTTTAGATGGCATGGACTCGGTCCTCTGGTGCAACTGAACCGATTATTGACTGGAAATGGTTATGTTCAGCTGCTTGCAGATCACTTGCAGCAATTCATGAACTTCACGTACCCACACAACGATGGGATTTTTATGGATGACAATGCGCCATGTCACCGGGCCAGAACTGTTCGCGGTTGGTTTGAAGAACATTCCGGACAATTCCAGCGCATGATCTGGTCACCTAGATCGCCCGATATGAATCCTATCGAGCATTTATGGGACATCATCGAAAAGTCCGTTCGTGCCCAAACTCCTGCACCATCCACACTTTCACAATTATGGACGTCTATACAGACAGCATGGCTCAATATTCCTGCAGAGGACTTCCAACGACTTGTGGACTCCATGACATGTCGAGTTGTTGCAAAAGGAGGACCGACACGATATTAACAGTCATCCCATGACTTTTGTCACTTCAGTGTATATTTCCATATTGGAATATATGGAATGAAATGACGGATCAATGTGAAAAATCTGGGACACAAAAAGAGTGTTGATATAATTGTTTTCAAATCATATGGTGTCTGAAATTAAATTGTATAAATCGCATGTTAGGACATTATTAACCACATACCAGTGATTAATCACCAAAAAATAACTCCCCAACCGCGACACGACTGATTTGTGAAAATGCTAAATCTCTATAAAAGTTAATATTTCATAGCTATTATACTTAAATGCAATGCAAGGTTTTTTCTAGAATGCCGAATTTAATTGATGGTATGCGAGAAAATATTGTGAGATCATCCCCACTGATTCAGCATGTGAATAATAATTTTTTACATCTCTCTCTTGTAATCTTTTTTTTAAATTAAGAATTTCGAACAAGACATTATGGACACAGCAGAAGCAATAATTTTTCACTGTGACTTCTTCTACCGTTAACTACATTTAGATTACGTAGATCTTTTGGTTTTAAATTCACATATATTTTTTATTATATTCATATATATATATATATATTAAAAAGTTAAATTTTGATTTAAAAAATTTAAAATTTAATATATTTATGAATAAATATTATTCATATATATATTAAAAGTTTAATTTTGTGCCAAATGTAACAACCATCGATTGTTTGCTGGTCTGTACTTTCAGAATATGAAAGCGATAATTCAAAAATGCAATGACTCAAATGCATGAATATTTCAAATTATATATGGGTTTTTGTGACTACAAGTGCAGTTTTGAGTCAGATCTTTTTTTTAATTGCTTAAGAAATTCGTCTAAAACATAATTCCCATTTTAGGATATTATTAACCACCTGCCAGGGATTAATCACAAAAAAAACCCTTCCCGATGATCGATTTGTGAAAATGCTAAATTTACTCCAAAAGTTAATATTTCATAACTTTTGTACTTCAATACCATACAAGGTTTTCTCTGACATGGCGATTATAATTAATGGTGTGCGAGAAAGTTCTTATGAGACCATACCCTCTGATTAAACACATGAAAAACAATATTTACATCTCTCCCTCACTTTCTGTTTTTGAATTTAAAGTTTCAAACAAGACATTATTGACACAGCAGAAGCAGCAATTTTTCGCTGTGACTTCTTCTGTAGTTAACTACATTTAGATTGCGTATCTACATTTAGTTTTAGATTCACAGATTTTTTTTCTATATTCCAGATAAAAAGTCATTGGAAGAAAGACATTTTTATCTCTTCAAACAACTCTAAATTTGGATTTCTTATCATTTTTACAGATATAAAGCAAAAGCGGTATTATTATGCCCTTGAATGCATTTTGAATCAATAACAGGCCTTCCTTCAAGACAAATATTAAATGCACCTTTGTTAAAATTTTAAGAAAATTGAGCATGCTATGAGTTATTATTAAGCTCAGAAGAAACAAGATGCATTTCATTAACATCATGAAACTTAAATAGTAACTAGAAAGTAAATAAAATAAAGTCAAGTGAATTTCACAATAACAATAAAACGTTTACACATGAATGCATTAATTCAGCTTGTGTAAAAAATGTTAAGGTAAGCAAAATAAAAACAATATTGTTACAGTAAAATCTCTCCATTGTAATATTATAGTTACATGTACGGTTGGATAAAGAATGGAAGGTCCAACAGTATCAGAAATGCTATCAAATGATGTCTTAAAATAGAAATTAAGCGAAGAAATAAAGCTACAATGGTTTGACAGATGGTGTATATCTAAAAAAGGAAGAGCAACTGACGACTTTATTCCCAAACCAGAAATAAAAATAAGAAGATGCCATCCACTGATAATCCAAACTACATCAGCACATGGGAGATTTCCCGTATATTTCCAAAGACTTGGAAGAAATGAATGCATCTGTGGAGAATTCGCACTGTTAAATCTTATTTAAAGAAATGCATAGAAACTTAAGAATTATGAAAGAATCTAAAAGTTGAAAATAAGGACTGAAACCACTTGGAAAATTTTAAAACACTGAAGATAGCTATGCTAAAAACTGATATTTTTTTATATCAACTATTTTAAAATTGTAAAGTGTTTTTATTTCTTTTTGTAGTAGAAAGAGTATTTAGGGGAATACTGAGAATTCTGAGATTTTCTTATTAGGGCGGATGACTTCTCATTTAACAGGATGACAGGTGTACGAGAAGATGAGGAACAAGCTGGAAAACTGGATTGGGTCCAGCCACACTCTGATCACTTTGTGGCTGGGGGCCAATCGTCTTGATATGCGCAAATAGCAAAAGTTATGTTATGCATAGGTGATACATTTCTCTATTTAGGTCTGTTTTTAAACAGCGATTCAAAACTCATTAGCTCCGGCCCACCAAATAAGGAAATCTGACCATAAGTTTAAAGCTAATTTTTCTTCTTGAACGGCCTCACGACCAACGCTGTGCGGGTATTGTTGGTTTCTTAATATATAGAAAGTACTATTCACTAGAAAGTAAATGAAATAAAGTGAAGTGAATTTCACAATAACAATAAAACGTTTACACATGAATTTATTAATTCAGCCTGTGTAAAAAATGTTAAGGTAAGCAAAATAAAAACATTATTGTTACAGTAAAATCTCTCCATTGTAATATTATAGTTACATGTACGGTTGGATAAAGAATGGAAGGTCCAACAGTGTCAGAAACGCTGTCAAATGATGTCTTAAAATAGGAATTAAGCGAAGATGTACAGCTACAATGGTTTGACAAATAGTGCATGTCCAAAAAAGGAAGAGTAATTTGTGACTTTATTACTAATGCAGAAATAAAAATAAGAGAATACCCATCTACTGATGATCTGAATTATATCAGGGCATGGGAGATTTCTAGCATACTTCCAAAGACTTGAAAGAAATGAATGCATCTGTGGAGAATTCACCCCGCTTATCCTTATTTAAAGGAATGCATAAAATTATGAAAGAATCTAAAAGTTGAAAATAAGGACTGAAGTATAGTATTGAAGCCACTTTAAAATTTTAAAATACTGAAGGCAGCTATGCTAAAAATTGACATTTTTAACCAATTGTTTTAAACAAAGAAGAAAAAAAATTACTTCCCGTAAGATACTTTTACTTATTGAAAGGTTTACAGTCATCTCCAGAATATGGAAATTAAAGGTATATATTGTAGTTTATTTGGCTAAAATAAATCCTTTGAATTAAATAGCAAACAAATCATTTCTGGATTCAAGAGACGAAATTGAAAATTACAGAGAAAGCAAAACGCATATAAACATAGAAATAAAATCACAATTTCTAAAGAATGGAAGATATGGTATAATGTATAGCAAAGTCAAATAATGTACAAATATCTAAAATGTCACTATACAGTGAGTAATAAATGGATGGCATAAATAAAAAGTGAAAAAAACTAAGCAGATATAGAATGGCAAAGACGCAAACATTTTTTTATAGGGAGACGTCTTGAGACAACAGTCGCTAGTAAGCATAAGGAAGTCGTGCATTGTTTTTCTAAATAACAATGTAACGTTAAATAAAAAAGTAAGGACTCGGAAGAGCTTCCTTCCCCCTACTTCTAGCTTAGGTTAGGGGGGAGGGAAGCTCTATAGGGCCCTCCAGGGAGTTAGGAAAATATATTTGTATAAAATATATAGGATGTGCGTGGAAATACTGATTCCCCAAAACCTTAATATGTCGACTTATGTTCTGAACATATTTTTATTAATTAATTATTTTTATTGCTAGAGTTTGAGATGGCATTTGGCATATGGGCATAGTAAAATTAATACTGTTCAGTATTTTTGTATAATCCAGGTATTAATATTTTTATAGCAAGATTTAATTTATATAATTATAAAATAACATTGTTAAATATCAGGTTTTAAACTATTTATTTTCTTCTATAGGAAGATAAATTATTGCAATCTTTAGCAAATTTGAATTCGAGATCTATGTTTCAAACTTCGAAGAGTATGAAAAGCACATTTTTTTTTTAATTATATATCTCAGTGGTCTATATAACTCAAAAACACTTTGAGTAGGTGGATGAAATTTGGTAAATAGTCCTGTATACCAAATGTATAGATTTCTAACGAATTTTTGATGATATTCATTCGGTAGGAACAATGCAGTTATTCAGGAAATATACTTAGCAAAAAACCGAAAAGTTTTCTTTAACACTGGAATGTATGTTTTCCCATTTCTCGTATTTCATAAATCATCCCCTAAAAATTGTAATTTTATTTGTATTTTAGCTTAATTAATTTAACACTGTTTAAAATCAGATATTTCTTGAAAAATTTCAATAAAAGAATTTTTTAATTTTATTTATTACTAGCCACCTTTGGCGACCAGCTGGTTCGCCAATCTTACTGCTGTTCAAAATTATCAGTTAAATACATCATGTGACTTGTCACTGTCAATTAAATACTTTATGTAACTTGTCTTTTAGTAGCTACTTCATCAAAATATTTTTAAGGTTCCAATTTTGATAATCACATAATTCACTCATGCAGTTATAAAAGCCTTAAGCCCGTAAAGTACTTTGTCTCTCTAATTTTCTGTCAACTTTCTCAAGATTTCCAACTTTGAATTAAATTGGAAATGATTAAACTGCAAATTACTATAAAAACTTTTTTTTACCTAAACCAAACTTATTTTTAAAATATAAGAAAAAAAAAAGAATCGTTATGTTTACTACTGAATAAGTACAATAATTAATGTTATATTTCAAGAGTTATTCAGTAAAAATTACTTAGATTCATCATAAAATTCAGGTTTTAGTTTTACTTTCAAAAAGATTTGAAAGATGAGAATAATAATATTTTGTTTTGGTTCTATAAACATAATTTAAAAAATCATTATGTCTAAATTTTATACATCTTTTACCTATAAGGAATTACTTTAATTACCTGTATTCTACGAAATACTCTTAACACTTCAGCTTTCAAATAAGTAAATGACGTTTTCTACCTTCTGCTATCAAATTTGTCCGACTTATGAAGCTTTGAATAGAAATTTTTAGAGCATTCAACGTTTTCATTCTTAGGTCAGTCAGTCTTGAGAAATCCTGAACGTTGATTGGTGTATCATCTTTAGAATGAATGAGGCTTAAAATTACCAGATTTTATTAAAAAGTGATCTTCAAATAGTCATAAATCAGTCAGTTTTAGAAACTGAGTTGATTAAAGTTTATCTCTTTTTATTTAAAAGTTAAACATTATTCATTTTTAAAAGCATTTATAGACTCATGTTACGTACTATGTAGTTATTTACTTCATTTAGACCCTTTTTATAGATATATTTCTATTATTAAAATTTTACAAATTAGCCTTTGGACCTTGAATTGAAAAAATATGTATATTAAACCATGTTTGTGTTAAATAAAGCTGATTTATTTAATTAATAATATTATAAAAGTAACAAAAAATTTCTTTACATTTTCTTTATAAGAAAAAAACATATTTCATATTTTTTTTCATTTCCTGCAGACACCTAATGAAAATTACATTTTTATATGTTTAATTTGCAATATTTATTTATTTATTTATTTAATTTGTTTATGTCAATCTGATGGTAACATTAAATTTTGTTGTTTTGTCCGAAATATATTGTTGAAAAATATAGTTAAAATGTTTCTTTAAAAGTTCGTTAAAAATAGAAGCTTAAGTTATACATTAAAACTCTAACATCATCAGAAAGCTAATTTTTAAAATCTTTAATTTGATTTTTAAAAAAAATCCTCTTTGTGCAATCTTATTTTCGAAAGTTGTAGCGAAAAAACATCGAAATTTTGCTTAATTTGTAATTTGTTCAAATTCTAATTAAAATTCAAAAGAAAGGGCTCCCAGGGGCACATTCCGGACCTCCAAGGGATACATTTGCATACAAGGTATACATAGATTATTATTATTATTATTATTTGAAATTTTGTCTAAATTTCTTGCTTCTGAAAAAACAAAAATAATACATTCTTAGTTAGGTTTATTTAAAAATTTAAAACATATTTTTTTATGTCCTCTTTCATACTTTTGCATTTTTTTGATAAATAATGAATGAAATTCAAGTAATTTTAAAACGGACTTTAAAGATATACGTTTCATGATAAGTCAAGTCTAAAAAATTTCGGTAGCAGAAGCTCCCAAACAGTTTAATAAGTACCTTATTAAATGTCAATTATTAAATGGCACTGTTCTGCTTGATCATCGTGAAATAGAAAAAATATTCTAATGGTGCTTTTACAGGAAACGCTTTTAGGATACTCATGTGATAAGATCAATTAAGATGAAAATCAGACTCGGACCAAAGAAAAAAGTAAAGCAAAATGTTTCCCAGACGCATCGCCTTTAAGTGCTTTGTATGACGCATTTAAATCTTTTAACCATTAATGTAATTATTAGTCCTCACACAGCAAAATCATTCCACTCTATATATAGTTATCCATGTTATACTAGCAACACGTTTAGTTGACTATTCATTTGCAAAGTCTACCTTACATACCAGCAATTTGAGGCTGTCTTTTTGATATACTTTATCATTGCTTCAAGGTAAGTTCATAAATTACATTAGTTTATTATATTATACTATGAATACTGAAACAGCCCAAACGCCCGTCTACCGAAATCACAACGAGCGTCCGAGGCATCTGGATATCGTAGCTCAATTTTCTGATGTTAGATGCATCCATCCAGAAGCGTTTAGAGAATAGGATTAGGGTTTTAGGATGTTTCAAGAGCTCTCGGAGTATGAAAGATGTCTGAGTACGCTTTTACTTAAGTTAAATGGAATTCTCATTTATATGTCAACCTCTTAAAAACATAGTCTGCCACTGTGGTTTTTGAGAGTACGGGAATGTTCCTTATCTTTAAAAGTAAAACTTGAGCATTCTAATATACTTAGATAACTAAACTGAAATGCTTATAAGAAAGGAATACACTATTTGTTATTGATAAATAGAAATATGAGCTAGGAATTTAGGATATTTCAAGAGCTCTCGAAGGATAAAAGATGTCTAAGTACGATTTAATTAACACTTATTAGTTAAATGGAATCCTCTTTTGTACGTCAACCTCTTAAAAACATAGTCTGGCACTGTGGTTTTTGAGAGTACGGGAATGTTCCTTATCTTTAAAAGTAAAACTTGACCATTCTAATATTCGAACTAAACTGAAATGCTTATAAGAATGGGATAAACTATTTTTTTATGATAAATTGAAAGATAAGATAGGAAGGGAAAAATTTTGCAAAATTGATAATGTTGGTATTTTTTTTACGATTGTAAGTAACTTGAGATAGTTATTTGTACTTGCTGCATTTTTTTTTTGCAATCAGATAGTAAAAACTTACTTATTTTATCTAAAAAATTTTAATTAGTTTAATTTAGTTTTGAATTATTTATGAAAGCCCATGTAAACAGAAAAGGAACAAATTTTAGAGGTATCTTCGAATTATTTTTTTCTTCTTTATTCCATCGATGCTTGAATTAACAGCAAAAATTTTCTTCTGAAAATGGGTGCAAATGAGTTTTCGGAATTTGTTTCTGCAGTTCGAAATGTTTTCCAAGCTAGTGGCTCGACCGTGCTCGTCCCTTTTAAATATTCACCTGTCTTTTGATATGAACCTGAATTAATTTACACAGAATTGTTTACTGGACAATTACAAGTGACCCAGAGATTACAACTCAATGTCATTCAAATCTATATGTTGAGAGAGGAATAGTTTGCACAGAAATACTGAGCCTGCGGTACCTTCACTTTAATACCCTTCGGACATCATCCAACAAATCACGAGCATGCCTTACCATTCCTGATTTATAATTTTATCTATCTGACCTCTTCACTCCGCGGACCTTCTAACTTCTTCACTTAATCTTTCACTTTTGCACATCAGTAAACATTTTAGTTTAGCAATAGAAATAAACAACAAAAATCTACGATTTTTTTTTGCAAATAATGTTAATTTGTTTTTTGATTGGTTTTAATCTCTTTCGCAGAAACATAAATACTTGTTCTAAAAAGATGGGTTTTTTTGTGTGAATTCTAAAATTTAACTCTCGTGTGAAAGTATGCATTTTGTTTTGCCTTAGGAAATAAAATTTTAAGAAATTTTTGTTGTTTAACTTTTTAGTTATTAAATTATTTCATCATCAATTTTTCAAATTTATTTTTGGTGCAGAATAAACACAGGAGGAAGAAAAAAAAAACTTTTTAATTAATTAAAATAGGAATAAAAGATTTTTAATTTTATTTTTAGTTGATATCTACTGCTTTCTTTTGAAATTCGTTCTTTGTGTTCTCTCAATCATTGTGAGAAAAAGCGGGACGTTAATACAGCTGAACTAAACTATATTTAATGTAAATTTTCCCTGTATCTTATACTATAATACGAGGAATGGTTGCCAAGTCGAAAATCGCCCCAGAATTAATAAACTCCGGTAAACTTGGGGGTATGGGGTTTTTGGCCATGAGGAATCGATTGGCTCCGGTTTTGAAGTGCTACGGTCGAGCAGTTCGGAGTTACAGATAGGATATTTTCAAACTTTATTAATTCGCCATAATGGCTAAGAGGTTTCAAGCGGTAACGTGCTGCCATCTATAGCCAATATGGCGAACTAATAAAGTTTCCAGAAGATGATCCGGAACTCAAGGAACTGATCTCGAAAGGTATGATCCATAACCCGTGTGGTGATATGAATCCAAGCGTTCCGTGCATGGTCAGCAAACATGGAAGAGACCAGTGCCGATGGGGATTTCCAATGGAACATCAAGACATGACATCGCTGGTGGACGATGAAAAGCCGAGGTGTAACCGGTTATCTTTTCACCAATGGTTTCACAAATTTTCTTATGGCATGTATTGTTTTGATAAATCACAATTGAAAATTTAAATCTTCGAGTTAGTTTCGATACCTGTTTTCTCCGAGCGGAGCTCGGTCACCCGCTGGTTAATATAATAACAGTAAAAGAATATATAAATTCTTGCTAAACTTTGACTAATCCTCATCTATATAAATAAAAATGAGTGTTTGTCTGTATGTCTTTTATGCGTTGCAGTACCGCTCATCCGATTCTGATAAAATTTGGACATCATATAGCTTGCACTTATGTGAATATTATAGGCATAATACAATCATATGAAGTATTAAAAATATTTTCAGACCTATTTACCGCATCCATTAACCAAAGATTAATCACCAAACAACTAACCAAGGAGACTCAACAGATTCCGTAAAGATACTAAATTCTAGACGTTAATATTTTCTAGCTATCATACTTAAATGCAATGTAAGTCTTTCTCTGAGGTAATAGTTTTATTAGAGAGAGTGCGAGAAGCTTTTAGGGGAACCAATCCTCTAGGTTTGAAACTTTACTTAAACATTTATAAAATTTTATCATTTTTTACAGTAACTTCCGAATATATTATAGTACAAATAATTTTTCACCATCTTGATTTTCAATAAATTATCTTTCCAGCCATATTAAAGATTTAATGGCATAAATATTTTTTATACCTTTAATCAATTTTTAAAAAATATTTTAATCACATTTTCTAACATTAAACTTGAGAATTCTGAACGAGTATTAAACGAATCACGAGATACAATAAATAGTTTCTTTCATTACTATTCTGCAAGAACACCAAGTTTTACCATTCTATAAGAATGCACAAATCTAATACATAAAAATGAAAACTTGTTCTTGGATTGGAATAATAAAAATAAAATAAGTACTATTTATGCTTCTCCTTTATATATCCTTCATTTTCAATGAATGTATTCATTACCGATAAGGAAATAAATATCATTCTTCCTATCATTCTTAATGAAACAAGATAACTTTTAAAATTCCAAATATTTCCAAGTACTAGCTGTTTCTGGTATATATTTCTATGTACTAGCTGTTTCTAGTATACATTTCCAAGTACTAGCTGTATCTTGTATATATTTCCATGTACTAGCTATTTCAAGTATACATTTCCAAGCACTAGCTGTTTCTTGTATATATTTCCAAGTACTAGATGTTTCTAATATATATTTCCAAGTACTAGCTATTTCTAGTATATATTTCCAAGTTCTAGATATTTCCGAATACCTGTTAGTTTAAAATAAAAGATAAATTTACAAAATATACTTTTTCTCATCATCAGATGCACGCAACTCAAGTGCTGGCAACATTTGCTTTGACTTTCCTCTTCCTGGTGACTCTGACAGTAGCAGATGAAAGCACCACCACTGCGGCTCCAGACATGGATCCTGGGCTTGCAAAAGTTGTAACAGACTTCGTCAATGGCTTGACAAAAGCAATATTTGATTTAATCGGGAACCTGGGATAAAGGAAATGAATGACTCGTGGGATATTCCATTGATTTCTTCTCTTGGAGTCCATACATGTATGTTAAATTACTGCCCTGAATAAAAATTTCTGATATGCAATTTCCTGTCTTTTTTGTTTGTTTGTTTAATTTAGACTTATACATAGAAAAGATTAAAGCATATATCAGAGGCTAGATATAGGCCTCTACTATACTGTTGGAATAAGACTGTTTATGTTTAAAAGGCAGTTTTGGGTCAAAATTCGCAATTATCATATTTTTGTTTTGTTTTAAAACCCATTTATTAGGTTTCCAAATCTGTGTTTGTATTCATTCTACGGTAAATAAAAATCGAGAAACCGCTTAAGATTTGATAAAAATTTACAAATTTAGTCAAATTTCAATTTTTATCTGAATGGGTTTTTGAATTATAATGTTTACAGGCATACATTTTCGACAAAAGGATTTTTCGAGCTAAGGGAAGTTCGAAACAAAGAATTTCATCAAAATCTCGAGTTTGACTTTTTTTTTTAATCCCGATTGCAATATTTTCTCTATGTTGCGTATACGAAAAAGAAAGTAAAAAAAAAACAGTAGTAGGCATCATTTGTTATAATAAACACTTCATTCATCAAAAAGAGCAATAACAACAAATATTAATTATCAGAAACATTTTAAATAAAATACTCTTAATAAATAAAGTGGCAAATATTAATTATAATAAAATTTTATTCACTCGATCTTTATCAACATAGTTCCAAAAAATTAAATTATTCGTGTTAAAGTGTACATTCATACTAGAAGATTTTTTGAAAATTTTAACTTAAAAAGTTATTTTTTATCCACATTAGGTATATTCACATTAATATTTAATTCGCTAATTAACGTATTTTTGAAACATGATATATTAAATTCGAATTTGTACAGACACGCAATTCGTGTTGGAAACTATGCTTAATATTAATCTTCTTGTTGTTTGTCTTCAATCACGTGATAAAAATTTATAGGCTTCTTTTAAAAATTTTTACATCATCTGTGAATAGAAAAAGCGAGATTTTTTCTGTCATTTCAATTTTTAAATAGCTATTAAAAATTTATTTCTTGAAATATAACTTTGATTGGGGCACAAAACATACATTGTTTCGTACAGATTATTTTGATATACAAATAATTTTATTTGGTTAATTTTTTATTGAGTTATGATTGTTTGAATCAAGCAACATAATGGAAAAATATCATTCCTCATAAAATGAGTTTTTAAAAAACCTAAACTAGAGTTTTTAGTGAAAGTACATCAAGAAAATTACTTATAACTTTAGAAATATTCCGTATATTGACAGCATCTTAGTATCATTTGAAAGCTAAAGTTAAGAGGTTAAAGGGTTTTGAAGCAATAAAAAATATTTGATATTTTTAGCGATTTTCGAGGATTCAAGTGTGCATGTACACCTGAAACGATCCTATACAATGTATATTTAAATGTTAACCCTCAACATTTCTACAAGTATTCTTATTGTGATAGGCAAATCCTGTCTTGGCACAGAGGATCCTGCTCCGTTTTTGGGAAATATATATAAAGTTTTGCTCCAAATAAATTCAAATATATTCCATGCGATTTATTTGATGGCTATATAGAAGGCGACTCTTGGATAAAAAAAATAATGCTGTGTGGACAGGTTCAACGTTCAATTGCCCATGTCAGAAAATTCCTCCAAGGCAACACTTAGCATGTGAAACGCTGGTACTTGTTTCTTTTAGCGCTTGCCCTGGACAAGCCCACAAAACCGTTATTAAATGTCGCGTGTTTTAGTACCGCCAAGTAGGGTGAAGAGTACAACTTTGCCACTCATTTGCCCAACCCTTTTTACATGAGGGCACATTCACATATCTCACAGAACAGATGAAGAACAAACATGCCCGAACGGGACCCGAACCTGGGACGCCCAGGTCCTCGGGGAAGATGCGCTACCCCTATGCCATGACGCCGGCGAAACGCTGGTAAATGCACAGTCCTGACTTTCCACTTACTGCCCTCCGATCATTTAATGCTTCCTCATGCCTATGTTAGGAAGATACAATTATTGATTCCAATGTTTTTTATTCCTATGGGATTTATTTCGAATGCTAATCACGGATGTTACAGGGTTAATAAGAGAGCTTCACTTTCTTCTAAAGTCATATAAATTGTCTGTTATGAGTTTCTATTACCAATCATGATAGGGCGTTACTCCTTGCAGCATCTCCATACTTGAGATGCTGGAATAGTGAGAACAGTCTACTTTACAAAGTTCATAACATCCGCCTGTAAAGATTCAACTCCCTTGCCCTAAAAAGTCAGATGACCACTATAACTTTCCTTCATTCCCATACTCGATAATTGGCCAGATGGGGACCGATTGTCCCCGAATTCTCCTCATCCTGCCAATTAGTGCAGACCAGATAAAGAAACTTACGTGCGTTTTAGTCGATGCAAGGAATGAAATCATGTCTTCAAAGACGAAGAATGCCACCTCTTCGGATGTAAATCTGTAGGTTCCTTTACGAAGGATCAGCTACTAGAGTGGATTAACAGTGGACTTTCCCTCGGTGGATTAAAGGCTGTTGAGGTTTTTCCTCAGTGGCTATTGGGTAACAGGGAACCCAAATGCACCAATGTACAAATGAGAGGTGGAGTTTTCAGGAAAAATAAATGCTAGATTTTTCGGAACTAGGGGAGTCGGACTGTAGACACGGATGGTAGTCGTTCTGTGGGAATAGAGTCGTGCTCTGGAAAAGGGAGAAGCTTCATGAGACACAGGCTTCTAAGTGAAATGCCACTAGAATGAAATTTGGTGGGTTCGGAGCTACGAAATATATTTTTCAGATAATCCCTCTTTGCTCACTATTTTTCAAGCTAGAAAGTTAAAAGTTGGTATGTAGATTTTACATCAAATTATCTATACAATTTTGAAGGCATCCATACATAGGGAATTTATTTATCTATCTATAAGAGAACAAGTGAACTTATATAAAAGTAATAATTACGAAGCGCAATCTAAATAGATAAAATTTGGTACTTAATTTCAAAGTTCTAATTGCAAATTCATATCAAATTTTGATTCAAATCCATCAAAAGTTGACTGTTTCACGTGCTTGCTTCACTTGCATATTTTAAAAATATAATAACATAGGTAATTGAAAACTAATATAGAATATTGCTAATAAAATTGCTGTTTTGTATTTTGTTCAAAAAATAATGTTCTAAACCTTACCTTGGTTTTCTTCATTATATTACAAAGCACAAAACGTTCATGTATAAGATCTCGAAAATAAAAATCTTAACACCGGCGAACATTTTTTCTGCTGTGCGAAGACATGGATAATATTTTTACTAAAGATTACGTGAGAGTTTTAGGGAAAGGTTATTTAGGGAAAAGTGAAATAGAGAGCTTTATTGATATGCTAAAATAGGGTTTGGGGGATAGTTTAAATTGTGTCTTCCTCTAAGCTTTTTGTAAAAAGGAGTAAAAATAAGAGATTTTATTAAGGGTGTCCCAAAATTAAGCAAGATTTAAATTTTCCACCATGCACTAAAAAAATTGGCAACAGCCGACCACCCCGCCACCACTGAACGTAGCAGTATCGACAGGATTTGTTGTGGTCGAACCGAGTTGGCAACCCTATGAAAAAAATCATTTGAGAACTGATAGTTTTGAATAAGTAAAAATGGAGTGTTACCCGATAGAACAACGTGTTAACGAAAAATTTGAATTAAAAGAAAAAAAAGGTTTTTTTTAAAAAAAATTGTTGTATTTTTATTGAATGATAAAACAAACAAGACAAGGTTACATATGGCACAATACGTACTTTTTTGGTCGAAATTTCCCATGACTTTTTTGAATTTCTCATGATGAATTTCGTTGATGCTGCTTTGAATTTCTTCCTTCAGTGCAAGTAAACTTGTTGGCATAGATTATTGATTTCAAGTAACCCCATAAAAGAAGTCGAATGATGTTAAATAGTAAGATCTGGGATGCCAATTCTCCCATTTTCTAACTATGACCGCCAGGCTTTCATAGTTTTAAAAATATTGTCGACAATGAAAGCATGTTGTACTATCATGTAACGAGCCATTCTTACTAATTCTAAGCTATCAGCTAGCAAATTGTTTTACTTATAGAGTTACCAACATTTTACTGCATGATTGGTGGCAAATTCATTTCTTGCTTTAATTTTGAGACACCCGTCATTTATAAAAAATGTAATTGGCAAGTGTAATATGAACAAACATGTACTATTTTTTAAAAAATGGCTGTCTTCACTCTTGTTTGTCCTTTTTTGGATAAACATATACTTATCTTATAATCTTATACTTATTATATGTACTTATCATATACTTATTATATCTTATCATATAGTTATAAAACTTTTTGGATAAACAAATACTTTCACTACCAAATACTTCTGCTCTGTCATTATGATAATTGAATTATTTCACATTTTTTAAATGTGTTTCTCATAATTATAAAAAGATAAAATACTTAGAATCAATTAAAGTAAATATCTCAACTGTAACGGAATGAAAAGTTAGAAAAGCTTAACGCCTTTCGCAGAATGCGTTGAGTTTACATTTTCCTTTTCCAATTATCAACCTTAACGGAGCATATTCTTTCCAGTGATAAATGTTTTTTTTAATAATGATAATATAGTTTTCCTTGTATGCTACTTACTTATGACTTTCAACATCAAACTCATTTTATCTTTGAGTGTCAGAACAAAAAGGTGTATTTCTAAATATTCACTATAAATAAAAGGTAAGTTTATTTATTAATAGCCACCTTTGGTAATCTTAATGCTAGAATATTTATGCTCGTTAAAATTTTAATAATTAAATATTTTGTGTAACACTTATTTTAATTGCTTCTTTATCAAAATATTTTAAAACTTCAAATTTTGATAGCCATATAATTCACTCATAATATTATAAAAGCCTTCAGCCATAACATTATAAGAATCTCTCTAATTTTCTGTTAGTTCCAATAGAATTTATGCTTTAAATTAAAGTGGAAATAATTAATCTGCAATTAATATAAGAATACTTTTTTACTGAAACGAAGAACTTTTTTTATATGAGTACTGAAAACAGAGATGCAAAGTATTTTAAACCTTACAGACAGTAAAGAATATCATTCTAAATTTATGAAATAAGAAGTTTTCAACAATATTTCTCAGATTCATCATAATCAGCTTGATTAATTAAAATTGTTTGATTTTAAATCCATCAAACACGAAGAAAATAAACAGAATCGTTTGAAATAATCGGTCGAAAACATGTTTAGCCTTGAAAATCAAGTCCAAGTCTGTTGAATATAGAAATCAACAATCAGAACACACGGCGCATCCTTGAGTTTTCAACGCCAATTAGGGTAACGCAAATGCGTGAATTTTCTACACCAGTTAGGGTAGCGCTACGCAGATTAGAAATTTTTAATTTCCTTTAATCTGTTTAATTTTAATTTGAAAGTTCTTCAGAAGGAATATGAACGATCGATTAATTAACAATGCTTGATTTTAAATGCATGAAACACTAAGAAAATAAATGGAAAAGCTTTAAAATAATCGGCCCTAAATATTTAATAATAATAATAATGTATATAATCCCCTAATGAAATTTAACCTTTTTAGCGTGGTAAAAAATTGGAGTCTCACTTATTTGGCGGTGGGAAATTAGAAGGATTTTTGGCTGGAAAGTTAGTTTTTAATTAATAATTAAAATTTTAATTCAAAATTCAAAAAAGGAACCCCAGGTGCACATTCCCAACCTCCAAATTATGCATGTACCAAATTCGATAGCTGTAGGTCGAATGGTCTGGTCTGTAGAGCGTAACACACGCACAAATATTGAGCTTTATTGTAAATACAGATTATTATATAAGCAATATGAAATCTTAAAACATAGAGAAATGTTAAGGAAGTTCAATTTTTTTTATTTATTTTTTTACAATTTAAAAAATATAGTAATGAATTTTTAAATATAATATGCTGTTCAATAATTATTTTTATTTTCTGCAAAGCCATCCGTAGTGTAAAATATGTTTCTTTCAATAAAGATATTTTTATAAATTTTAGATTAAAAGATAGAGTGCAGTTTCTTAAAAATCATGCATATTTTCTAATGTCGAATCAATCCAGAAAAATATCACACCTTGAAAATTCTCAAAGTTCAAACCACAGAATATTCAAAAAATGTTACATCTTTTAATAATTTTAAATTAAACTTCTTTTGGGAAAATTCAGAATTTAATATGATCTCATTAAAAAATTAAATTAATTTCTTTAAAATTATTAACATTTGGATTTAAGTTAATTTGCTTGCTAAAATTAATTTACAATGCAAAATAAAAATTAAAAGTTAAAATATTTTCATAAAAAAATACTAATTATAAAAATATTTTTAAAGCAATTAGAATTTTTTAACTTGCATTTAATTAATATTCATCAGCTTGCAATTTCAAATAAACCTGAATGTTGAATTTTGATAAAATGAAATTGCAATCATTGTAATTTTAAAGCGAATTTTATTTATTGGTAATAATCCTATTAAGTGTGGTAATCTTTTTTTTTTAAAAAAAAACATAGTTCCAAAAACGAAAATTTGAGATATTGGTGATGATTATACATAATTTTTTAAAATTCCAAAAACAAAAAGTTTATAAGTAAAATTTTCTATAAAAAAAGAAAAGAATTAGTTTGTAAAGACATGTTTTGTCATTTCATTATTTTTAAAATGTAATCTGATTTAAAATGAGCAAATTCAATGCAACAAAATTGAATTTTTCACAGAATGCCATGAAAATAATTTAAATTCTGAAATTTTCAAGCGATTGTTTAAGGATTTCTTATGAAATTTGACTGTTATATTGAGCTTAAGTAACTAATATGATATACTATGTGTTAAACAAATTAAATTTATGATAAGTGCATTATTTATGAGCGAGTTACAAAAAATGCATTATGTCCAAAATAAAATTCCAATTGCATATCTCGTGTTCTATTTATAATCAATATTATTTATTTCATGAACTTTTTTTTCTTTTATAATTATCTACCAGTTGCTATATTCTCGCCCCTCCTTCCACTCAAAATATTCAAAATATCGAGAATTCTGAATCAAAATATCACTAATACTCAGATCTTAACAAAATATCACGAATACTCAGAATTTTGTATCAGAATTCAGCAAAAAGGTGTTTTGGACTTCGTAATACATATAGTGAATACCTTCGAGTAAACATTATGGGTGAGCATATTATCGACATAATGTCATAATTTGCCTCAAAGTTGTAATATTTTAAAATTACACTCTAACTAATCTATGTTTTAAATGATAGATCTTTGTCGTTAACTTTATACCATGTAGTTCGTTACATTTTCTCGTTATCCCATTCGTTTGTGCCAAACAAATAGATAGATTTTTTTTTTTGTAGTTTGACAGGGACTGTAAATTTAGTGTAAATATTATGAATCATATTTCACTCTCCTAACTTTTAAAACCATCTTTAATTATCATGTTCGCATTAAATAGATAAATATACAATATTAGAAAATTGTGTTTTTCATACTCATAGAGTTGAAAATTGTGTTTTTCACACTTATAGAGTTGAAAATTGTTTTGTTTTTCATACTCATTCATTTAAAGCACAAAATTGCTGAGTTCAGTTCTTTAATTTGTTTGTTGCTGTTTTTTATTATTGCAACACTTACTACTTACATCCTTCGTGTATATGAATTTAAATATCCTACAAAGTAAAAATAAAATAAGAATATAATTACTGCTTACGAATGCTTGTTTCATTTTCTGAACCACAGTTCCTTTACATTTCCATAGTGTATATTAATCAATTAATTTTGATTAATAGATTAATTTGTGTAATCTCTGATACAATTAACCTATTAACCAGAGAAGAAATATTTAAGAAAATATGTTTGTCTTAACCCTTTTTGTTTTTGAGGGTGACAGTGAGGTTTAATTGTGACTTCATTAAAGAGGGAAAGGAATCGAATGTTTATTTGAATTTTTTGATTCCCGATTAGATTTGCCACTTTATACAAACCTAAATTTTGATACAAGGCTAGAAGATTAAACACATTCACTTAATTTATATTTAATTTTTACGTTCTCTTATAGGAGAAAAAAGCTTGAGATTTTGAGCAATCTTCACGTTTGAGAAATCTCTGAGTTTGAAAAACATATATTGTTTCTTTTATCTGTCTGGTTCTAAACGGGATAACTCAAAAGTATTTTGAACTTTAGTCATAAAATTGGATCCATGGTTTTTACGTCATATTTATAACATTCTGTCAAATTTTGAACGAAATCCATGTGGAGAAATACAATAATCCAAATTGTAAGTAATATGGATAGCAATAGAAACACATATTCAATACCTAAAATATAGACATTTATCAAATTTGGAAGCAAATCAATTGAAGCCTTTCTGTTACCACTCTACCTTTTTACAAGTCTATAAACATGATAGTTCATAAATGAAATATCTGAAATAAATATACGAAATTTGTTACATAATTATGATAATAATTCCTTCTAAGCACAAACAACCTTTCAACATTTTAAGAGTTTCGGTTAACCGAATTGCGAATGATTTTTATCCTAATCAAATATATGCTGGACACGATGTATTTCCCTTGCATTAAAGTGTTTTCGCCACCAAAGCTCAGACTTATTAACCTGATACTGAAGAAGGATCTATAAATCACGTGATCAAATCCTGTGCACTATGGTGAGAACATAGACGGCAAAGAAAGAGCATGTCTATTGACATCGAAAAGCTCATAAAAATTCCAGTCATTAAATATGCTATCAGGGATATTTTGTCAAATCTTTTATATTTTATTCTCTCCTGATGTAAAAAATTAGCATTCATTTAATGTATTTCATGCATTTTTGTCTTTACATCCGATTCCTAGATTTCTATCAAGGTTCCATTTACCGAATCCATTAATAATGAATTTGTCCAGTTGTTCGTTAGATAGTAAATGAAAACACTAATTAAAAATAATATGAATAAAACTTGGTTAAAAGAGCTGTAATTTTATCATTTAATGTGTCTCCTTTTATCAAATTTGAAACTAAATATTTCAATAAGTCGACCCTTTACCGGTCTATACATTGAATACATGAAAACGCAGTAAATTAAGAATGCAACAATTTAAACAATAAATGGATCGCATTTGGTTTGGTAACTAGATCGCATTTGATTTTGCGATTCAGTTATTCAAAGTTTAATGTCGATCTATTGAGAAAAAGCATATAAATATTCTCTCTTTTCATCTTTATTCTCTAATGCACAAAACGATCGTGTGCTTAATTTAAAAACAAAGATCTCCCACTGTTTTTTAATTTTTTTTACTACATAGTGTTTGATACATTACGCAGAATGAATAATATATATTTAATAGTGAATTTCATACATCATTAATACAAAATATATATCAGCAAACTTTGCTTTTAAACAGATGAATCCAACTAAAGTCCGGATCCTATTTGTGACAGCATTTCTCTTTCTCATGACCACCTCAGCAGGACCCATCTCAGAAGAGAGTGAGAAGTCTGCGAGAGATGTAAAAGGTACTTTGCTGTCAGCTGATTACAGCATTCAGACAATGATACAGGACGTCATGAACTATATGATAGACGCAGCTGTGGATTTTATTTCAAGACTACTGTAACAGAAACGAGCAGTAATGTCGACAACGTTTCTCTTTCTACTTTCTGCAAGGAGAGTATTAAAAGATTATGTTGTATACCATTATTTCTTTTGTATCAAATAAAAACACTTCTTCAAATGAAACTTTCTTTGTTGTCTCAAGAATATTAATATTTTAATATAGTGAAGGTTTTCCCCTGAATAAATGTTGTGCAATACAGGTCATGTAATCATTTATAACATTCTAGGCTTTTTTGGAATAAAACTTTTAATAGAGAGTTAAAAAAAATTTGGGGAGAATACTCCAGCAGGTTATTTTCTCATGTACGTAAAAAGTTATAATAATTATTAACAAACTCGGCTGAGTGTGATATTATGTTTGTCGGTCTGTACATAGGTTAAATAAAAAAAACTCTTTAAGCTTGATGTATGAAATTACGTATATGATCTATATATAAAAATTGTATATTTCTGCCATCTTACGAATGAATGAAGACGTGATGAATGTTTAGACGGAGAACTTGGATTCCATGGTCCTCCATCTCCGAGACTTGATTGCTATTTTAGTTAGGCCAAGTTAAAAATATTGTTTAAGTCTGGATAGTGTTAATACCTTTGTTTTCTTTTTATCTGTAAATGTATTATTATTTAGCTCATTCATTCCTGCTTTCGCTTAATATTCACATTCACATTCATACTTAATAATGATCTTACCAAGGCAGGGGAAAGATCTTACGCATGAAACCAATTTTGCCTATCTTGAGGCCGAAAGTTTTGATAACAATACTTTGCATACTTCGCATAAGTGAATATTGCCGCATTGAAAAGAAACAATTGTGTCTGTATATTCAAATAGTAATAACACTAGACTCATAGTCAAGCGATCGTTAGTTCGAATCCTTGTAGATTCAAAATTTGTGTACATATTTTTCCTGCTGTGACTGAAATGGCGCTAAAATTTCTATTCTGTCAGGGTAGTCTGTTAAAATCAATAAATCATACCAATTAAGTTAAAATACATTTAATGACATTAAAGGACATGATTAACATGGGGGCAAAACTACTTAGGACAATACTATTTAACATATATGAATTTAAATAATACTCAGAGACTACATCATGCTTTATACTTGCTTCCAAGACACGGACTGAATGTTCATGGCCGTGACCACTAGGAATGCAGTTACGGTTACACCTTGTTGTTTTTTATGTTTTATTTGATGTTCAGAAGATTTTGGGCCTTTCTTTAGTTTACCAGATAAGTGCTCTGGACTTTTCTTACTGTCTCTAGAAAAGAATTCTGGAATTTTCCCTGCTGGTATAAAAGCCGAAGATCTCTCAGTCACAGCGTTCTCAGTTCAGCGTTGAGTTAATAAAGTGGTTTAACTCTACTTCCTGTGTGTTCTTGAGTTCCATCTACATGACAATATAATCAGCAATTTTATTTCAAAATACAAAAGACTTGTAATTAGTAGCAGTAAATGCAGAATGCGCACAAGAATCTGAATTGAGGCTCTCATTACGCATCTCGTACGATTTCATTTAAGTTGCAGTTGGTATAATTCTATTTTCAATGTTCACGAGAAAACAATTGTTCCATCTGGATGAATCGGAACATGAAAGAATTTCGCTCTCTCCCGCGATTTCTGGCGCGTGAAGTGTTCTTTAAAAAGCGCAGCAGGGGTAGAAAGTGGGGACGACAACGGCTTTGCCAAGCGGTGTTTGATTGGTCCTTATTTTATTAACGGAAGAAGTGCAATAAATCTCAGTCAACCTTACACCGTCACACGTTCTGGCGGTTTGTCTCTTCGCTATGCGAGCACGCGAAGGAAATCGGGAAATTCATGGATTTTTAATAAAGATTAATGGTCACCCTCTAAAGAAATTTTTTATGTAGTACTTAGAAAAGATTCTGAATGGCCGCGGGTATCTGTAGAAAACCCCTGCCGGCTAAAACATCAAAAGATAATTGTGAGAAATGGCAAATAGTAATGGAGTTAAAAGTTGTTCGATCCGATTATTCAAGTTGAAATTAAATCTTGTCGTCGAAGTTGTTTTTCTATTAATACTTTGTTCAGATATTAGATTAGTGATTTGTGCTTTCACGAATACGAAGTGCCCTAAAAAAATATTGTAATCGTTGGAAATCCGAGTTTTAGATTTTAATTTAACTTCCCATTTTAGCTATCCCTGCGATTGTAAAATAATTGAGATAACATGTGCCCGTGAGAATAAGATTAATAACTACTACTAATAAAAATGAGCATGAATGTGCGTGTGCCCTATAAATAATCTTAGTACCACGTCTGCCTGGTAAACTAACAAAAAAAACGCAATCCTTCCTAATAATAATAATAACGAACGTGAGTGTGTGCATTATATGAATGACTTTGATACCATACTTGGATGGGAAAACAATTCATCTCTACTAATAATAAGGATGAATGTGCGTGTATTATGATTTTATAAATGAAATAATTTTTATAACATAACAGCCAGGGAATACGATTAATCTTTACTTATAATAAAGGAGACTCATATTATAATTACTCTCATGTTTGTGCATGCTCGTGTGTGTGTGCGAATGTTAAATAAACAATTTAGGTAAAATGTCTGTCTAGGAATACGATTAATCTCTACTAATAATAAAGGAGATCATATGTTTGTGCATATGTGTGAGTGTGTTAAATAAATAATTTGGGTAAAATGTCTGCCTGGGAATAGGATTAATCTCTAATAATAATAAAAATGAAAGCACGCACGCACGCATGTGTGTGTGTGTGTGTGTGTGTGTGCGTGTGTGTGTGTGCGTGCGTGTTAGAGTTCTACAGATAAGACCAATTTATCTACATATACCAAAATTGTGAAATATATACTTTGGAGGTTGGTAATGAGTACCTTTTAACAAATTTTTTGAAATTTTATTGAATTGAAAATTAAACTAAAATAATCCTTTTTTCTGCGATAAATTCCAAAAATATTTCAGAATAAAAATTAATTTAACTCATTCTTAAATTATCTAAACTTTCTTTTCAGTGACAACAATTTATAAATCTTGTAAATTTGTGCTGAATTTTGGCAATTTTTCTGAAAGCCCTTTAAAGATTAATATTCTGACTTCAAAAGATTAATTAACTATTGCCGATAGGAATTAAATATTTCAATTACAGGAAGACAATGTATAACGCTATGTGAGAAAAAAAGTATCAAAACAAATTTTTTTTTAAAATTAGATTAATATCAATAAGTTAATTTTTCTGAGAAATTGACTGAAAGGTGCAAATCTGTAATAAAATGAGGAAAATGTATATCATGAGATTTGGAAAATATAACGAAACGCATAGACATTATGTAATCTCGAGAAAAAAAATTAACTTATAATTGGTAATAATTTTAATTAAATTAAATATTAGCATTTGTTTAAATGGTTGTATAGGAAATTTTTGTAAATCTTCGTACTGCTTAAATGCTGATTTTCCTTTTTTTTAAATTTTTTATTTGAATTTAAAGTTATTATGCTTGAACTAATATTATTATGATACTTCAGTAAAGATAGATTATTTTGCCAGTCACAATCGTTGTTCTTATTTGGTTTGGTTGCTTTGTTGTTTAAAATTTCGAATTTCACATTTCATGAAATTTCAGTTTCACTCGTTTCAACAATAAATTTATTTGTATGAAAGAGCTTTGAATACGTTTCTTCTATTTGAATTACAGAATCAAGAGGACATTCTTAATTAATAATCCAGAAAAAACTTCCATTTTATAATTTATAGTTTTGCCTTGAATGATTGTGAATGAGTATTGTAGCAAAGTCCGTTCTTTTTTAATCTGATTTTTCTTGTTATTTTAGGTTGTTTGGAGTCATTCTAAAATTATTTGTTAAAAAAGTTTACAAACTGCATTGATTTTTCTATCGACTCATATTTTTACAACAACAAATTTATTCCTTACATATTTGGCAAAAGTAAAATAGTTCATAAAATAAAGTTAAAAAAAGCATACTTAAAATACATTTAATTTCTATTTTTACAAGATCTACCAATATAATCAAACTACCATTACGAGCATTATAATTAATCACTTTGATAAATTATGTTTATTTTTTTTTTAATTTCAAGAATTCTTTTTGAATTTAGACATCGTATTTCCATCAACTCTTGCTTTATTTTCTGACTAAAAACACCCATTTCTCCATTCAAGTGATCGAACAGAACATTAAGGGGCCATCCTAATGATATTTGCATATATCTGAAGTTTCATGTAATCTTATGACATCCCTAAATACCAATACTTCACGAACTCTTATTCTTGTTTATATTGTTCGCCTTAATCTTTATATTCATTTACTTTATGGATGCTAACATCATAATTTCGACTGATAACACTCTAAGCGGAAATTTATTATTGCCAGATCCCTCCCGTTCTCATTGTTCAGGACGATTGTCTCAGAATTATTGCCCACCCATTGAAGGATAAGCAGACAATAGTTCTTTATTAACCACAATATATTGCCCCTTAATATCGAAGGCGTCCTTCACTTCTAGAAAAGTCTACCTGAATTCAGCCACGGTCGTTTACTTTTCTCGAATCTTCGCTCTACCCATCTTTGCCCAAGCAACAAAACAAATATTGCAGTCACATACCAACAACAAGAACGAATCTACGACTGGCGCCAGCATTTCGACTGTCATTCCTCAATGCAGGGGCGCATCCTGAACAAAGCCTCCCTAGAATCACAAAACAGTCACTACCATTAAAACGAAATCAGCGCCTGGAACCGTCGCGACGTCTCGACGCCAGGGCCGATCCCACCCTCTCATTCCCGGTGATCGCTCCAAGCATCCAATCGCAGACGATTTCCAGCATCTTCTGCCGTCCCTCTGATCGACAACGGGGCGCCCTGGTCCAAACGACAAAGAAAAGACAAATTGCTACAAACCCGCTTTGCCCCGTCACCGTCCTCTCCTCCTGCCTCTTAGAATCTCTCCTCTCTCATCCTCTCCTACACCCACTTCCCTTGCTTTTCCGCATCTTTTCATCTTTGGAAAAGGGATGTAGCGGAATGATTCCGGCGGAGAAGATGCTTTCACAAAGGGGCCGACGTGTAGAGGGTGGTGGGTGTTTTCGTTATTTTTCCATTTTTAGAAATATATTCACTGTTTCTTCTTCTGGGGAGGAGGGAGAGGAGTTGAGTCAGCAAGAGACTTGAGAATCGGAGTGACTCACGAATCCATTTTGTAATGGAGGTGGGGTGGGGGGTGGATGTTGTAAAATTTTTTTTTTCTTGAGTTCGAAAAATTTGTGGAAGTCATTGTGGGTGTGCATTGCGACGCGATATTTCGGAAAGGAAATATCTGTGAGAGAATAAAGAAAATGTCGGTGTCAGCGAAATCCGTCTTCTTTAAAAGAGCAAAAAATGAAATTTAAACTTCAAGAAGCACATTTATTCGCCACTTTTCATTTTAGATTCAAAAAACAGAAGCAAAAACCTCTCCCGAAAGCGTTGATGAGTCAGTCACTTTGGACAGACAGACTCATCTAATAGGTAGCATGGTGCATCGAGAAAAATATATTTCAAAGTTAAGTTCTTTTGACAGAATGTGCTTTAAAAGTAATTCTTTTGTTCGTAAAAAAATATTCTTAAAAATAAACTGCCGTTTGCTTGATTCGGCAAAAAAATTAGTCTACGACACTGACTTTTGTATTAAATCAATGTATCGTATACAATGGCTTCCAAAAAAATAAATACGTAGCAAATTTCAAAGCGAATAAATATATTATGCCTTCTCAACATTCAGTAAGACATTTTGATCCTTAATAGTTCTTTCTAATTCACGAAAGAATTTGATGAGAGAGGATAACTTTGATTGATTTAATTTTTAAGTCACATTCTCATGTACAAAATTATCCACATATAAGCAGGAATGGTTGACAACACATTTTAAAAATCCTGTACGTTGTAATGAAAAAAATTCGAGATGGCTTAAAATGATTTAGAACGTTAAATAAAAACCCATATATGCATTCAATATGTATTCAGAAAATTTATTCAAGTTTCCGAATCTGAAGAATCAATATTATAATAAATAAATACAAAGAATTATAAGGAATTAAGAAATTCTTCTATCATTGTTTACGTCACAGATGCTGACTGGTTCAAAATTTCGAATCTGAAGAATCAATATAATAATAAATAAATACAAAGAATTATAAGGAATTAAGAAATTCTTCTATCATTGTTTATGTCACAGATGCTGACTGGTTCAAGATTTCGAATCTGAAGAATCAATATAATAATAAATAA
>JAPMOQ010016726.1:882757-953153 GCA_026543055.1 Argiope trifasciata
ACTGGTTCAAGATTTCGAATCTGAAGAATCAATATAATAATAAATAAATACAAAGAATTATAAGGAATTAAGAAATTCTTCTATCATTGCTTACGTCACAGTATAATAAATAAATACAGGAATAAATACAAAGAATTATAAAGAATGAAGAAATTCTTCTAGCATTTTTTATGTCACAGATGCTGACTCATTCAAATTTTCAAACCAAAAAGATAAACTATAAAAACCAAATGCGTTATTACTGGACGCGAACATTAAAACAAATACTTATGTCAAGACATTTAACAAGTATTCTTGATTTGAGGAACAAAACCCTTAAAATAAATAACTACTCTAAACAATCTGATTACTTTATTTAAAAAATCTAATATTCTATATTAAATTATGCCAAGAGTGGAAGTTTCAATTCTTGCCAGTCATCTTTAGAAGTTGAGTGTCAGCAACTCGGACATCTCAGTCATCTGGGCTCCGGTGGCCTAGTGCTAAGATCTCGGTTTGTGAACCGTAGGGTTTCAGGTTCGAGACCCAATTCCACTGAAGAACCGTCGTGTAAGGGGGTCTGTTGCACGCTAAATCCGTCAAGCCAAACGTACTACAGCGGGTGTGGAGAGGCTTTGGCTAAATTAGGTGTCGTACTCGTCCCCTGACCACGGTTCAAAATGACGAGGTCCATCCCAAAAAATCCCTACTGTTGCTTTATAACGGGACTTTAATATAACTAAACTAAGCCAAACTATCTCAGTCGTCTGTATAATGAATTCGCTGAAAGATATGCACTTAAATATTGAAAATGGATTAATTTTCAAATAAAAATGTAATAATCATTTGAGTTTACAGGCATGTGGATCGTAGGGCCTCAATTAAATAGATTACTGAGAATTTCAATAACTTATGAATGGTTGTATAAAATTAATTTACTATACTAGCCGTTGTGAAGTATATAATGAAAAAATGTTTTGAAATAAAATTAGTGCCAAACCTCAATTAAAATGACTTAAAAGCTAAATTTTGAGGCTCCGAAATAGGTACAACATTGAATTTTCGATTAATTTTAAATGTGTTATAATTTTTTCATCGTCAAAAACTCATTCTTAATGAGACTTACAAACCGAAAAATTATTAAGTGTCACATTTGGTAACTCTTGATTCAGCTGTCTCCACGGTTTTTGCGACATGCAATGGACAGCTTATAAAAAATTAGGCAAATCTTGAGACATTATAATATTAAGTCAGCGTACGTGGTCTGTCCTAAACTTTGTCTTATACTCATTAATAGAGATCTTATCCTCATCCCTCCAAATAAAACTGTGTGCCTTGAATCAGGTCGTGGACACGTGCTAAGAGAATGTGGCATCATTAAATAAGAACTTCGAAGTAGTTTCAGTTCGTATTGCTAAGACTATACTTCGGATTTGCCTTTGTGATACGTTATGTGTTTTTTTTTTTCTCCTCTCTCTCTCTCTTTTTGAAACTTTTACTTCCCAACTAAATGTTTTTGTCCGAAAATGTCTGCATGGATATAACAGCAGTGAATTTGCATTCGAAAATGAAATTGCTGACAACAATGAAATAGTTTCCATCAGTAAAATACTTTCCATAAAATAGTTTCCATCAGTTCGACGTAGTAAAATATTTTCTTGTTTAAGTTACAGAAAAATACTTTAAATATTATTTTTTGCGTAACATAGGTATATAAAATATATTGCAAAAGATTGATTTGAATTAATTCAACTTATGACTTCTAGATATAAAACTCATCAAATCCAAGTTGTGTGGAAAATCTAAGAGAGAGCAAGGAGGATGCCACCAGAAGTATGCACCCATGATACAGCTCGATTTTCTTCCATACATGAAAGAGGGTAGGGAATGGGAATGCGCTGCCAGTCTAGCTATTTTACTGAATTCAAGACGAGAATATGTATTTTTGATACCTTTACGATCATCCTAGGATGATCGACTCCAATTTGTAACACAAAAATATTATATTGATAACATACGAAATTTCATTATTTGAATCTAAATACAATACTTTACATAATTTGAAAGTACAGATTGACAATCGTTCGAACGAGTTTCAACAAATGTGGATCAAATTTGATAGGTATTTTACTTGCTATACCACTGTACCAAATTTTATCTGCTTAGCTCCTTGCGTTTTATGGTTACCGAGCTCACTTGTACTTGAATAGCCAGGCAGATAAGCAAGTAGATTTCTTTCAAGATTTGATAGAAATCTACACATTTCGTCGAAATTTCTCATACCAAATTTCAGTCATCGGATCAAAACTATTTTGAGTCATCGTTTTTACAGACACAGACTTAACATCAAAAATTCGTTTTTCGGATTTAGAAGCGTCAGAGGGGAGATTCATCAAAATCTGAGGTTCGAATTTTTTGGTGATTACAATATTTTCTCAATACACTGCAAAGGTGAAAGTAAAAAGTGGGATGAATAAAATAAGGACCATGCTCCAATGCTGTCTATGCTTTTTTTCAAATGCTCACAATTGAATCGAGGTTTTAAAATTTCAAATAACATTTCTACGAAAGATTTTTCCTTTAAAAGGAGGGTTCAATATTACAATACAGTGTTAGAGAGTTGAATCGATCAATAGGCAAAGCAGGTTTGTTGCTGCGGGTCCTTTGGCAGCTCCGATGTCTCCATATTTGTTTCCAGTATTTTCTAGAAAATTCACTTTATTGGCGCCATGCACTCGAAAAACTTTTTAAATATGCTCTAACAAAGTTTAAATTTTTATAACATTATTTTAACAGGTTAACAATGGTTTGAAATCTTTATATTCTGTTTTTATAATTCTTAATAAGATATGCTACTTTATAATTCAAAAACTGAAAGATCATTTAATTAAGCATTAATTAAATATTTAATAAAAAGTAATTTAATTAAATATTATTAAGATCGAGTGCAAATTATTTTTTGCGTAACTCATATAACATACATTGCAAAATATAAAGTTGAATTAATTCAGTTTACGCGACCTAGATATAAAATGCATTAAATACAAGCTGTGCTGAAAATCTGTGCGAGAGCAAGAACATCACCGGAAATAAGCAATGCTTAGACTTTCTGTTTAATATTTTGTTTAAAATAAATTATAAATTTGAATTTTTTAAGGGTGTTATATTAAAACCCATATTTCTTGGGAAAATATTTTGAGATTAATAAATTTTGTTGTTTCTATTTGTCAAAATTTACTATTTAAAGTTTCAGGGATAAAAATTAAAATCAATAAAAAAAATTGGTTTTCAATGTTGGGAAGTAATAGGAGTAGCCCACTTAATGAAGATTGGAAATCAGAGCTTAATCTAGTTTCCAATCTTCACTCAACTCTTATCAACTTTCTCGGGGTTTTTTCTGTTGTTTTGTTTGTTGAAAAGTTATCTTTGCTGTTATTAATCGCAATTTTTTATAAATCAAACCTAAATCTTTACAATACAACAGTATTTTGAACCACAAGTTCAAATCTCTTTTACTTTTTGTATCATTCGGTTTATTCATTATCCACTCCAATTTTAAAAAAGTAGATCATTCCTTAATACTCACGAATTATTATAAAATGAATTCTACACCGTTCATGCAGTTGGTCACAAAATATACCGTTACACTACCCAGTGAAAATAATCCCTCCATTATAATACATCCCGATCCTTTGTACATCCTTCCTTACAACATCTTAAGCAATATCTAATTATATTCATTAAATCAGACTAAACCATTAACTCATTTAAAATCAGAACAAAAATGAAATTAAATCCCACGCCCTTTCCCAAGAGTCCCTTGAGAGAAGACCGTCCCCTTCCTAATTCGAACATCCCAGCGGGCAATGGAGAGGGTCCCTCGTCCGATTATCCTCACGGTGAAAGTCAATGAGGCCTGTCACACATTACAAGACCCAAGGGGCCCAGTAACCCCTACTTGCACAAGCAATCATGCGTGAATTTTCCTCTATGGCAATCTGCTGTTTGCTTTATCTAGATTACTTGGGGGAAAGAAAAACACTGGATTTCTTTTCAAACTAAGCATTTATAAACTGTGTGAATTAAAAGTCGACTTTGTAGTGATTAATTTTTTAGAAAAAGAAAAGCAGGGGCTTTTTAGCTGCAGTCTCTATCAATTATATTTTGTGATGTTGATGAGGGTTTTGTGTCAGGAAAAGAATACGAAAACTTCACCTTAATCGAATTTGCCGAGTAAAAAATTCACAAAATTGAATGTCTTCAGTTCTCAGTTTAGTTAGTTATATAAAAGCGCCGTTTTACCGCAACAGTAGGCATATAGTGGGACGGACTTCTTAATTTTGAACCATGGTCAGATGACAAGGATGCCCCTTGAGCTTACATCCCTCTCTCCAAGCTTCAGCATCAAAAAAGTGAGAGAACGTTTTGCTCCGATGGATTTAACGTGCACCGGGCCAGCTTACTTGACGTCCCTTTAACGGAATGGGGTGTTTAACCTGAAGCCCTCCAGCTCTCAAGCGGAGACCATCAAGCGACAGGGGGCCCTCTCCAGTACTCAGTGAGTGGAGTCAATTCAGATTCATATGATTGCGCATTAAATGCTCCCAGACAATAAAATTTTGAATCTAGGGAGCAACTTCCATTTGCACTCTTAATATGTAGCATAAATAATTTTTTCATATTATTTTTTGTTAATGTTAACATCATTCGTAAATAGCATAGTTAGAATTAGTTTACCCTCGAAGTTTTTTGAATTTATAAAATGATTAGATATCTTTTAATTTTTTATGATTATAAATATGTATATTATTCAAAGAAGCTGTACTGTCTGAAGTATATCGTATGATATGATTTTAAAGCATTTCCTTTCGATATTTTTCTATATATTTCTATAATTGAACATTTTAAGTAGAAATTGAAAAAGCCTCTATTCTATTAAACTTATCCCCCTCCCCTTATTTTTCTCTTGTTTAGCTATCACCAAGAGATGAGCAACAATACAACTTTTTTCAATTCAAAATATTGTAAAAAAAATGCAAACAGCTTCAGATAATTCATACTAATTTGAGAAAAATCATAAAATTTGTGCCTGTAAAATTTGAATTTGTAAGAATTTGATGAAACATATGTATTATTTTTTTAAAACATTGAATAAAAAAATAATATTTTACAACGCAATCATCAATGAAAAAAATTGCAAGCTTATTTTTGTCTTGAAGAAGACTGTATATTAGTAGTAGCTACATTTGCGCTCACTAAATACAGTGATAAATTTTTGATTTTTAAATTCTAAACTTGTCCACATGAATCCGAAATATTTTTTTTTCGTTTCGGTTACTTAATTATATTAATTTATATTTGTTTCATAAATAGGTTTTATTTCATTTAGATTTTATTCTTGTGAACTTTTTGTTGTTTTATCCCGAATTAAATTTAATTTCGATTCCGACATAATTAGTTTCGGTTTAATTTCTGATGACTCTGGAAATGGGTTATTTATATATAAAGTTTATGTAGGTTCAATTAAGATAAAAATTTGGAAATTAATTAAGACTTAAATTAGATTAAGTGATATCATTACAATATGTTAATTCGAAAACTTACTGGCGACATGTATACACGACAATCTCCTCATGAAGGTAATCATGCAAGATGTGCCTTTTTTGCCATAATATGTGAAGTACCAGAGTGATCGTTGTCTTGAACTAAAACAGAAAATAAATCCTAATGTTTATTTCCGGCCTCAATGCAATTTCTCCCTTGGGAGCTACTTCTCATCATTAGAAGTAGAGATAACTCGATTCAACATACTCAATGCATCCATGCAATTTGAGTTACACGTTGTAAAATTTTCTCCCGAAAGTAAATATTCATCAATCCAGCTAAGCATTATCCTCTTGTTAAAGAAAGGCTATTCATTGTGCGTACGTGAAAACAAACTATTAGATCAAGAGTATTGGCTCTGAATAAGGAAAAATAATTAAATATGTCTTTAATAATAATTCTTAATAATAATAATTCGAATATATGATTGGTGCAATAAGAGCTCCCAGTTCCAACCAGATTAACAGTCGTCTTGAATCCTTTTGCAGATAGAATTTGCAATCTTAATTAAGAAATACAAACTCGCATTTCAAATGACATGTGTCTGTGTGCGTGTTTTAAATCCGACACTTCTGTGGCATAGTATGGGAGATTTACATATTGCAGGTTGTTTTGTGTACAGTCGTTTTTAGGCACATAGTGGATATTTAAATGCAAACTTCCAGCAACTTCTGCAAGAGAAAATCTGAGGCGAGTTAATGAATCCATTCTGAGAAATCTTGGTGTTAAAAAGCGCACTTGCACTTGCAACTCTAAATATTACTCATATAATACACATATTAGGTGTGGTTATAGGCAAAAGGAACACATATAATGTACACACTAAGTGTAGTTGTATTATGATACACAGCTATATTTGTTATGCAAATGATTTATGACTTTCACTGATTCGTAAATCAGAAAGTCTATTTACGTACAATAAAATGAGAATTTTAAACGTAGTACGTATAAAATAAATAATACTTTCGCGAAATAAACGCTACAAAAAAAATTAATTATAAAGGGAAGTCATTGCTGCCACAAAAAGCACTTCTCTTCTAAAACTATATTTTATCAGCACTCTGGCGTAAGGTCTTCCATCCTTTTTCTTTCAATAAGCTCTTTCCCCTCTTTAAAAAAATACAGACAGTAAAAAATATCGTTGAATACTAAACAAATTTATAATATTTGATTTCAACTCCGTATTTGTATATTTTAAATAAGAAGTTCCATTCCCAAGCTTTAAACGCCTTGTGAGGATCATTTTCTAGGTCAGTGCGGCTCTCTTTCTGAAGACGCAGAACATACTACATGATTATTCCACATATTTCTAGCTATCGTTTTCTTTGCCAACTTACTGGGGCGTTTCCACAAGAAGAAGAATAAATCGTGTTCAGATTTTGGAGGGAGTTTTCTGGTGTGTGACGTGTTTGAAGCATGACGCGGAAGGGTGGACTGTTCCCCGGTGCTCCCCCCGCGGAAGTGCGGGGATGAGACTTCCGGGCGGTACTCGGCGGTAGTGCGGGAGAAATCCCGCGCTCTGCTTCGGTCGACTGAGGAACGATTCGCGACGGTGACTCTGCAAGCGATTTTCCCCAGAGTTGCCATTTGACGAGGGGAAATACATGGTTGATAATAAATCAAAATCAATTATTTTTGGGGTAAATTATAGAATCATACAGAAAAATAAAAATGTAACTTGGGAAGTTGTCAAAATCATCTACAAGCAGTATTAAATGTGCAAATTCTACAAAGAATTTTTTTAACCGTAATTCTTATGTTATAGGAGCGGGAAATATTTGAGAATATAAATAAGAATAAAGGAATAAGTAGATATAAACAAAATTTTGATTTGGGAAATATATTGGATAATATAAAACAATAGCGAATATGAAACTTTTGCTGACGGTTTTCTGATGACAAGAGATTCATTGGTGAAAATAAACGCATCAATTTTTTCTGGGAAACATCAATAAATAATCATCTTGAACAAATAAAATTTCATTCTGGAAGATTTACTAGTTGTTTAAAGTAGAAAACGGAAATGAATTTTTCCTAAATTTTGTTATGTAAACTAACTTGATTGAATGTGTGTGTAAAAATAATTTTCATGTAAAAATAAATGAAAAGTTCAGCGGTTATTCTCAGCAACTTCAGATGTATCAATTATTTTTACTGTTCTTTAAAAGATAAAAGTTAGGTTTTATTGACAAATATTTTTAAAAAATTTAAATATAAAAAATAGCTATTGGCAGGAATAAGAATTTTATGTTTCTGCACTTTTTTTTCTCTAATTTCAACCCTTTAATTTGATAAACGGTGTAATTTTGTAATAAAAAATATTGTCCAATGCATATACTAAATAAGTAGACTTCAACGTATTCTTTGAAATTTGTTTTAATTAGTTAATTTAAATTTAATTGCCTCTGAAGAACCGATGGTTCACAGGGAACATTGATTTATTTTATTTCAAATAAATTAATTAGATATCATTTTAAACTCATGATTCCACCAAGTTGACTGACATTAAAGTTGTCATATTTTAAAATGCCTTATTTAAGTTATTCTTATTGTATGCATTGACTTTCCTAATGGCTATTAGTTCCATGATATCAAGGCTCCATCAAAATTGCAAAAACATTTGTATGATTATTAAATTAGTAACATTAAAAAGTTATTTTTTAATTTTGAAATGGTGTAAAATTGTTTTTTCTGTGATAATATTCTTGGAAATTATTGAATTCTATCAAAATTCAACTTAAATTTTAATTAATAAAAACTTCAAAAAAGTCAACTGACGTGCACATTTCCATCTCCGAAGCATATTATTCCTAATTTGGTAGCTATACATGAAATGGTCTGCTTTTTACTGCGATAACACAAACACACGCACGATTCATCTTTGTTATTAGTAGAGATTATACGGACATCTCTGTACGAAGGCTTGCTTACAATATCCATGTAAAATTTTTTGAGTTGTAGATCGATCGTAAGCCAGAAAAAGTAAGTGTTTTGAAGGGCTCTTAAGGGTTAAGAATTTTTAGAAATATTTACATTTTGCAATAATATTTTATATCCTTTTAGTTACTGCATTTATACGCTGATATTAAATCCATTTATTATGTGTGCGTATCCAAATTTTTAAAAATTATTTAAAAAGGAGATATTTTCGTAGATTTAATGTTATAATTCATAAAACGATGCTTAAATGTTTTTAAGCCAGCGCCCTGGCACAGGGGGTAGAGTGTCTTCCCCTTGATCTGGGCGTCCCGGGTTCGAGTCCTGGTTCGGGCATGGTTGTTATTCTGTGCTCTGTCTGTGAGGCGTGTGAATGTGCCCCCATGTATAAAGGGGTTGTGCAAGCGAATGTGTGTGACAACTTCATTTGAGCTACAAGTCAGACTTCTGCCCTCTGGGTGCTCAGGGGTCTTTGCCCTCAGAAGCTACTGCACCACCTTTCCGTGAAAACACGGACACGACAAAAAAAAATATTTTAAGCCATTTAACAGATGAATATGGATATGAATATATCTATTAATATATTTGGATTGATATGGATATTAATATATATATTAATATATTTGGATTAATATAGATATTAATATATTCGATTTTTAATCTTTTTAGTACGCTTAAACATTGGTGCATTGGTGATGGTTTAGGTTTGAATCCCCTTTTAATTTCTTAGCATAAGTAGGGGACAAATTGTTTGAAAGATAGTTGCATTTTCTACCAACGCCTTTCATTCTCATAATTGTAACTCTTATGAAATTAGAGAAGAAAATGACAGAAGAGATTAATTTTTTCCTCTTTTCTAGTAAAACAAACGCAATTGACTTTTACTTCCCCTTTTATCCTCAGCGAGATTTTATTTTAGTTTAGTAAGATATTAAAAAAAGATTTGGATCAAACGACTAACGAATTACTTATTACTAAAGAATCCACCGGTATATTTTGGTGCATTTACAGATATAATTACCAAGATCTGGAGAATTTTGCGAATAAGATATCTTAACCCTTTAACTACATATTTATTTGAAATAATTTTTGTATTTGAAGAGCATTTAATTTTTTGAACATGTGAAGGCAGAAGCCTTTACGTAGGAATTCATTTATTGCTTATTATTCGGTATATATGTTGCTGCACGATATTGAAGTAACTTAAGCTAATTACAAAAAAAGAACATAAATTCAAACAAATACGGACTGCTCTGATACATCAAATATACCCAAAAATTTAATATTCTAAAAACTTTAAGTGTGAAATGAATGATTTTTGTTTTTTTCTAAGTATCTAATGCATTAAATTATAGTGCAACACAGTTTTATGAGTATATAAATTCTTCTACTTTCCAATCATAACCATTAGTCATAAGATAATTTCTTTAAAAAAAAAATTCACTTCGCTTTAACACGTTCACTGCCGCTACTCTAGACTGATATTAGGACCATCTATCTAATTAGATGATCCCTTCTTTGTTATATTTTAACTGCAGTAGTGAAAATGTCATCTAATAACAAAGATGGTTTGGTCCTAGAAAAGAACACAATCAACGAGTTATCTTGTAGTTAGCAGTCAACATGTTAAAGTTGAAAAATTGTACCAAAAGCAATTTAACATTTAGGAAAAATTCTTAAAATATGACAATTCAATACTACACTGATGGAAGAAAAAAATCCCAACTCTAGGAAGGAGCTGTGCTAGATAAACGAAATTTGGTAGGCGTGTTTATACATCTGAAAGATGACGTCGATTCAAATTTCGAGCTACGCGCGTAAGTGAGGCGCTTGTAGCGACACTATGAACATGCAAATGAGGTTTGCTTTAAATAAGCGCTGTAAGGTTCGTGATCGTTATTTATAGTTGAGATTTGACGTAATGGGTTAATGTTAGTCAGGGATGCCTCTGAGAAGACGAAGAAGCCGTTATCAACAACTCACTGAGTTTGAACGAGGTCATGTTGTAGGGCTACGAGAAGGTGGGTTTTCTTTCCGCGATATTGCTGAAAGACTTGGCAGGAATATATCCACTGTGCATAAGTAATGGCGGCAGTGTTATTAAGCTAATCAATCCTGCCTCAAGAAGACCAGGCTCCGGGCTGCCACGTGGTACTACTGAGAGGGAAGATCGTCGTATTCGGCGTATGGCTGTGGCAAATCGTACTGCGTCTGCAACTGAAATTCGAGCTGCAGTTGGCACCACAGTGACACAACGAACTGTTACAAATCGGTTACTTCAAGGAAAGCTCCGAGCCAGACGCCCTGTACAGTGCATTCCACTGACTCCAAACCACTTCCGTTTGCGACGTGAGTGGTGTCAAGCTAGAGCTCATTGGAGGACGGAGTGGAGATCTGTTGTGTTTTCTGATGAAAGCCGGTTCTGCCTTGGTCACAGTGATTGCCGTTTGTTGGTTAGAAGGAGGCCAGGTGAACGCCTGCTAGTGACCTGTCTGCTGCCTAGACACACAGGGCCTACTCCTGGAGTTATGGTTTGGGGAGCAATTTCGTATGACAGCAGGAACACTCTCATGGTTATCCCACGCACCCTGACTGCAAATTTGTACGTCAGTCTAGTGATTCATTCTGTTGTGCTGTCATTCATGAACAGCATTCAAGGGGGTGTTTTCCAACAGGATAACGCTCGCCCTCATACCGCTTTTGTAAGCCCCCATGCTCTACAGAGTGTCGACATGTTGCCTTGGCCTGCTAGATCACCAGATCTTTCTCCAATCGAGCACATACGGGACATCATTGGACGACAACTCCAGCGTCATCCACAACCAGCATTAACCGTCCCTGCATTGACCACCCAAGTGCAACAGGCATGGAACTCCATCCCATAAACTGATATCCGACACCTGTACGACACAATGCATGCACGCTTGCATACTTGCATTCAAAATTCTGGCGGTTACTTTGGTTAGTAATGTACCAACATTTCACATTTGAAATGGCTCTTCTCGCCAATGGCTCTACCTGTGACCTTGAAACTTTAATCAATTAAATATGTTACCTAGACAAATGTATTCCTAAAATTTTATTACTGTACAATAATTTTTTCTTGATGTTGGGATTGTAAAGATATATCATAACGTACCTTTAACAATTCTTTGATTTTTGTTAAAATTTCCCTTTATTTATCATTTGTACAATTTTATCTGAAAAATTATTGCATTCAACTATGAAATAAAAATGAGAAAAAAAGTTTGCTCCGTTTAGAGAAAAAGATTTACAATTATATTACATATATCATTTTAATGCTTGCTGTATATTTCTTTCAAAAACAGCAAACAATCCCTGGGAAGAACTTAATGGGCAATCTGTTCGAAATAAATGGCTTCTGGACAATTGAGAACGAAAATTTATTTCCAGTCTATAGCCTTTGGCGAATGGAAGTCATTGAAAGAATCCTTGTACTACGTCCGATTGCACTTAGCAAAAAAGTTTTATCGCCAATTCCTTTTTACTATTCTGAGCAGTATTTTTCTTGGTATTTATACTTAAACCAGTGTCAGTTGTCTCCCAGAAACTTTCTGATATAAGCTTACTACCGACATATTTACTTACTCCCTTTGCGTTCAATAGTTTGTAAATAACGTATCAACATGGGATTGTTTGGCTTTTAATCGTTCAAATGCAGATAAAACTGAAACACCAATACTATACTATACTATATTTAATACTATAATACCAATCACATACCAAATTTCATATATTTAAATCATCCTGTCTTTGATTTACCACGTTGACATACTTTTCTAAATACAGACAGGTGAAACTATCGACCAATGGACGAATTTAGTTCCAAATTTAATATGTGTCTGCACAAACTTAATCTATTTAAATCTCTTTCATTTTGTAATTATCATGTTATCTTCCATCCAAGCATATAGACAGACATGCTTCCTCTGAATAGATTTCAATCAAAATTTGATAGAAATCTAGAATTTTAACATAAAATTTTTGTAGAAATTAACCCCTTACCCTGCATAGCATTTCCAAAAAATAATAAGCAAATAAAACATTTAGGGCAAATCCAATATTTTTACTGAATCTATCAAGCAAATATGTATTTCAGACTCTTTTTTTCTGCCGATAAAACCAAAATTAAACATGGAATTATAGTTGTAGCCCCAATATCATTTATCAAATTTCATTGATTTAAATTATTGCATTGGCATGAATGTGAAAGAACTGACCAAAATTCCTTGTAGAATTTGGTCGAAAACTTGATAATAATTAACATTCTTTTCTAAGAGTTTACTAATTAACATTCGTTAAAAGTAAAGAAGCAGGTATAAAATATTGGTAACTGGATTTTACTCAGAATGTCACGGGAGGTATGCATTCATTTTTCACAAGTTGTTAGCAGTTGCTGAACTTGCGAAATGCTTTTCCAACTTTTCTGCGCATTTTCAACTCCAGTGACTCTTCCCTCCAAAAGTCCCTTCAGAATTCGCCACGAAGATCACCCATCAGAAAACTTTCCTACCGAAACAAAAGCAATCCCCCACCCCACCCCTCATCAGCACAGCGAAAGCTCTCGTTTCACTGAACATTGCTCAACAGCCCTCCCTCCCACCAAGATTTAATTCGTTTATGGCCTTCGAGTTAAAAGCGAGTGTCACTCGAGAGCGAGGATTCCTTGGTCAAACACGACCCCCTCTCGTCGTAAAACACGATCTATTTAGTCAGAAGCCCGGTTGATTATCGTCTGCCCCCACTTGGTGATTCGGTGGAGCGGAGATGGTGTGTTAAGCTGGAGGAGATATTAGAATAACTCTGATTTCGAGAGGATAAATCCTGACTTGTCATTCTGGAAATGGGGTGAATCAGTCTGAGACGTCGGAGGGTAATTGGCGAAACTTTCGATTCCCGCCAAGTCTAGTCCTCAATCATCTTTCTGATGAATCTAATATCCAGCGAATTTTGGTTTTAGTATAAATACAGTTTTCACTAAGTAACTGAGGAATTATGATAATAAACAATTAAAAACTACGAATAATTCAATAAAAATTGGTCATTGGATCGAACAATTGCATGAGACCAAAATGAACAATTATTTTGGTCCATAAAATAAAGGAATACTTTTACGCCGTTCAAAGCGTAAGAGGAAATACTTTCATCTTAACTTTTTCATGCATTTATACTGCGAAACATTTATTTGTGTATTTTCGACAAGCAGCGAAGAAGATCCAGTAGGTATATTGGATTTCCCCTTGAATACTGATAGGAGGCAGTATTCAATATAGTTAAAGGGATGTAATGTAGCAAGACTCCACGTGCTGCATTCTGGTTAACATTAAATATGCTACTGCTTTGTGTTCTCCCTTGTGTCTTTGACATATTGAAAAGCTACGAATCTAATGGCATCATAGCCAATCTTCTGGGCATTTGTAATAAATAAATAAATATAGTTTTAACAAATTTGGTTCAACATATCATATCAATTCATTTGTCTTACTCTCTATGTTTTGTAAATTGTATCATAATGAGACATATAAGCATAAATTTGAATCTTGCCCTGCTAATGAAATCTTAATTTTTCCCCAAAATGTAACCAATTGATAAGGTTCCTCCGAATACGCCTTTTAACGGTGTTACCCCCTTTCCAACCTATATAAAAAAAATTATGAGCCTAAAATACGACAAAGAAGGCTTCAAGTACTCAAAATTTTATTTTCAGACTCCCGAAAATGAGGATTTAGTGCTTAATAGTATTAAGATGGATTCGCGCGAGGCTAACTATTGCTCGCAATCATTGCCTCTCTGCTTTGTCCCTGTATTATCCTCGTATGAACAATTTGAGGCAACGTCGTTGGAACAATGGACAAAAGTTGTCCCAACGGGACAAACATTCGCCATTGTCCCATTGTGGCCAAGTGATTCTCCGAAAGTAGGCGGGATCTTGTATTTCGCACAATATTTAGCCTCGTGTTAACCTACCTTTATGAAGAAAATCAAGTCTGCATTCTGGGGAACTTTTTTGTAAATATTTGAAACCTAAATGTGACATGATTTGCAAATTTTAGCAAAAAGATCCCATACAAAATTTCCTTTAATATAAGTCATTGTTATTTTTAATTATCGCGTTTACATGAATGCTAATATTCAGACCTACAGACTGTCAACCCTTCAATGGATACGGCTCAAAATTTGATGCAGATCTGTACCTATCCGTCTGGCTCAAAGTGTTTTAATTTTCTCATATACGCATTATAGAGAAAATATAATAATCATTAAAAACAATCGAACTCCATATTTTGACAAATCTACACTTTTAAAATTTCCATGAATTCCAAAAACTCCTTTTTTGGAAAATGTTCGTCTGTCTGTGACTCAAAAATGCTATGATGCAGATGAAGGAAATTTATTATACAGTTTTTATGCAAAATTTGTAGACTTTTATTACATTTTTGGCAAAATTCCCTCTGAGGAAGTCTGTTTGGTTGTTCGAATATATTTCACACGATAACTATAAAACAAAGAGAGCTAGGAAGAAAAAAATAGATACTCAGAATCCATATCTATAGGTAAGACACCTTTCAAATTTTGATTCAGATTTTACAAAGGTTTTATTGTCTGTCTTTCTGTACTTTCAGAAATATGTAAATGCGATAATTTAAAGATGCAATAACAAGTATATCAAATTTTGCGTGGGATTTTGTGACCACATATTTGATTTTGTATCAAATTTTTGTTTCAATCGGTTGGGTTACATACAAATTGGATTTTCGGAAACTAGTAACCGCATACTAGGGATTAATCGCCAAATAACTCGCCAAGGATTGTATGATGGATTCAATAAAAATACTATATTCACGCCCAAAGTTTAAGATTTGTAAGCTAATGTCATGCAAGCATTCTCTGGGGTAAAACGTTTATTCAAGAATACGCAAGAAAGTTTTGGGGAGACCATTCCCACTGGTTTAAGTCAAATTTCAATGCAAATATTATCCAAAATACAGATAATGGGGATTTAGAATAATTTTATTAAATAACATTGCGATTGATAGAAATATTAACAAAAATTTGCTGGTCTCCATTATTTCTTGAAAGTTGAGAAAATCAATGATTATCTTCCATGTGTTTTATGTCTTTTTGCTTCTGTAATTACTTAATACACGTAGTAAATTAAATATATATTCTAGAAAAATATTTTTTACGTTAAATAATACTCTTTACCTAACATTCCTGTAAAAATCCTTATAAATCTCAGTAAAAATTACTCTGTATATCAATAATTTTTGCTGCAAAGGTCAAATTTTGGATTTTATCATTTGCTTTTCGTTATTCAGTAGCGAGATTTCGCATAATCACGAATACAAAAAGATGAACAAATATACAAGTGTAATTGCAAGAATTATTTAAAAAAAAAATAAATCTAAAGTAGAAGTAAAAGTAGTTATACGAGAAACCAAGTAAGCGAGAGGAGGTACTAGAGCATTAATAATTTTCTTTAATTTATTTACCTAAATTTTTGTGGCAATGGTTTTATAAATAAATTATTTTTGTAGAATAATTCTGGGTTGACACTTGACTAATTATAAGACGGCCAGTAGGAAACGTATATGCAGAAAGGGAAATTTATGCTTGCCAAAATTTCATGAGATAGGTTCAGGCATTCCATGCTTTGGTTTTGGCGACACTGAATTTTTCCTTTTCGTTTTATAGCGAATCGAAAGGACGAATTTTTGCACAAAAAAACATTGCAAAATTAAAACAAAAAGGTCAACATACCAAATTTGGAAAACTATTAAAAAAACCTGCAACAGAAAGAGCAAAGAGCAAAAAATGTTGGAATTAATCTATAATAAGTTATTCATTTTTTTACTCCAAAAAAAGTCAAATTCTACAAACGCCTGCACAGTGAGAAAAAATATAGTATAGCGGAATGCTGTTATCCCGTCAGGACTATTATTTGCCATTGACCGAACAGTATTTTTCAGCTTTTCTAAGAATGTGTTGCCTATTGGCCGTCTTATAACTGGCCAAATGTAAACCTAGTATAAAATTATTCAGTTGAAACTGGAAAATACCTTTGCTTAATATTATCTGATTTCAAATTATTTATTTCAAATTGGTTAAGGAATTGGTTAACGTTACTGTAGGTAGTAAAAAAGTAGTCTTAAATTATGAAATCTGTTTTTGAAAAAAAATAAAATTGTGTATTCTTCCGTGTTTCCATTTTTAATGTCATTAGCAATCACGATACTGATATAGAGAATAGAAAATCAGTGTTTGCTTGGAGAGTTATGCTATCACGTATCAATTCTGATAGTGTTAGACAAAGAAATATTTCTTCGCCATATCCCAAACTTTGATTTGATATTTTAATATACAGTAATAATACTAATTTTCATAAGACATTATAACCTTTTCTTTTAGAGATCTTTTTGAAAATAAGTTGCATTCGGTTCTGTACAAAATTCTATTCAGATACTGGTTTTTCGATAGCTGATAAATTGAATTTATCATTTTCATCTGCACCAAGTTTTAAAAATTTTGTGATCAACAATTTATTTATGATTAACAATTTTACTAACCAAGTGGATATTTTTAAGATCAGTCAAGGCAATTGGGAGTAAGAAATGACTGGGAACGATGAATTACACTGCTAATTACACATTGATAACACATTGAATTACACATTGATAATGAACTGGGAAGCATGTGCTTTGGTTAAAATATTTAGGATAAAGATGAAAATTATAATAATTTAGGCAGTTTTATTACATGAAATTTGTTTATTTTAATCTGAACTATGTTCACTAAATGTTAAACAAAAGTTTTCACAAGTTTGGTTATCCGTTCTCTACAGCAGCTATATGAATAGTAAGTAGTTAAATTATAGATTTCATGGACCAATATTATGAATAAGTTAGGAATAAACAACTTTTATTATTGAATTTTCTCCTGATAAACAAATCCTTTTATTGAAATATTCGCGGCAGTTTTCATCTTAGAGTAGTACTTGGTGGTATGCTTTTAATGCAACAAAAGTATATATTTTGTAGGTATTTGGAATAATTAATTATATGATAGAAAGGAATTAAAATTTGGTGAAGTAGCATTCTATAATGCTATGTGATTTACAAATACATTACCTTTTACATGTGAAAGTTATTTGTTAGTATTAATTTGAAGCCATTTGAAACATGATATGAATACCAGAAAACTGCTGGCAAGAAATACATGATATTGATAAATGAATATAAATGATGTTTTTGACACTTTATTGTCATAAAATGAAGGCTGAAGAAATAGAAAAATATATTCTGTCGAATCATTCACAGCTGTTTTTTCAACAAATACATATATTTTGATAGCTAACATTGAAGATGCCAGAATAAAGTGCCATTATTCAAATGTCTACAAAATTAATAGTGATGACGGTGGTGAATTAGATGTAAGATGCATCATTTCGATTTAAATAAGATATTTAAAAATTCGTTGTGCAAGAATAATTTACGATTTCCGAGAAATAATAAGAAATTACTATTCGCAAAACCAATAACGGAAAAAAAAAATGGTTTTTAATTTTGTTTTTCCGGTTGTGCAAAAGTCAGAAAAAAGTAGCTTAATATTGACTTTTATTTAATTTATGACAATTTTAATTGAAGAGGCAATTATATTTTTGACGTATAATTTTAATATGTATTTTCCTTGAAAAATTCTGCATGTGGCTTAGGTCGAGAAATGACTTATAAAATAATAAAAAAAAACTTAAGATACAGACATTGACACAATAAACTCGAATAAAAATATCGAATTCTTTAAAATTATATTTCAAAGTAAAAACATCAACTTCTCTCGAAGTAATTTAAAATAACAATTCAAATAAACTCAATAAATAATAGAACAATTCAAATGTTTATAGTTTTAAAAAATTGCGGATCATCTCTAGAAGGAATATTTATTATTCTAAAATAAATTATTCAAGAAAGTGTAAAGTTTCAAAGCATAGAATCATAATGAAAGTTTCATAGATTTCAATAATTTATTTTGGATTAATTAACCATCATAAGGTTTTGTTAATATTAATGTATTGATATATTTTATTATAATTGCTGCATGTTGAAAAAAAGAAAACATAATGTGTGTGTTTTTAATTTGCAGATGACTTTACATGAAAAATTCACATATATCTAATTCTCATCAAAACAGAAATTTTATAAGAATACAAAAAAAATGATTTGCTAGGAATGACGTTCAAAAATAATTCTAATAATAAAAATTCTTAAAAACTGGAATCGTTCCAACAGTTCACGAAACAATTATAACCCGAATATCTTTATTTTAAACATATTGTTATTATATTTTCTTAAACATCAAAATTTAAACCCATTTATAATTCAGAAAAACTATGATAATACAATCAAAGGCATGCATTGATGTCTTTTTTTATCCAATTGTTTGTTCTAATTGTTTATTTTTTAACAAGCCTCAGAAATTTCAAATAGAAGTCCATTATTGCTACTAAGAACAATGAAAAGAATTAAATGAATAATTTTTATACACAAATTTTCGAATACACAAGAATCACCATTCTATTCTATTACAATGTCATTCATAATTATTTCATTAGCAGTAATTAGCTTCGCAAACTCGTTAAGAATGTGCAATTAAAACAGAAACAAAGGGAATTCCTCAAACATGTATAATTGAGTATCTAATTAAACGTTTTAAGCTTGCGAGGAATAATTAATTCAATTGAAGAAAACTTAAATTTCTTCCCTTTTCCCATTTCTACAATATCAATGAAACATTCACCGAACTTAGCAATCGAGTAACAGCAAAATTAAGTGAAGAACAGAATAGGAAAACAATATAATTATTTTATTGTCTGGTATCGAATATGTTTACTTAATTATGGTGTTTTGATTATTTTATTCGTTACATTCATTTCTACAGTTATATTTACCATGCTACAATACCATACGAAAACTGCATCTATTTTCTATGAAAATGATCATTTTGTAATTAAAATCTATCAATAACAGGAATCAAATGATAAGTAAACAATTAGGATTAATAAATTCCGTCTTTAAAACTTTTTTTTAAATTTCAGCAGAAAATTCTTAAGAATTTCACCATTTCCAAATGCTGTAAATCGACTCAATTTAAGCAATTTCTCATCGAAATTATTAACTAAAATCCTTTCTAAGAAATATTGAATTTCTGAATATTCAATTTAGAAAAAAAAATTCGCTGATCGATATAGACTGCAATTTATTGATTAATAAATTAATGTTCAGACATTTCAGATTAATAAATTAATGTTCTTTTTGCAATCAACGATTTAAAATAAACCAAATGGAATACGTTTGAAATGATAATAGTGATTTCATATTAAACTTTTTATGAAAATTTATGATCAAACGATAATATTTAATATAATTCTCCACAATTTACCATCCTATTCAAAGGTGACATTACATGATTTCTGATGGAAGGCACTGACTCCTCTCAAACGAATTCAGGAATAACCATCATAAATTAGCTGTCTTTAGAAGCTTTTGAATCATTGATAACATAACACAGACAATCAATCATTTAAAACAGATGACTGAAATTTTCTCTCGAAACGCGGAATTTCAACACGTAAATTATAACAAAGGCACTCATCTAATTCTGACAACCATTTCCCTCATTATAATTCCATTAGCAGCATTCTATTTCGCAGTCTCATTAGAAACGCGCAATTAAGGCTAAAGCAACGAATAATTCCCGAATAGAACAAGCCAGCAATGCATGGGTGACTCCACCGAACATTTTGAGAGTAGACTAATAAATACTCGACAAAATCCCCCCTCCATTTCATGTAGTACTAAAGCAACACATTCATGCCACGCCGCTTTTGTTCTGCAGCCACATTATGCAGGAACACAGGATCCGGGCACGTCAACCGTCCGGTTCCCGGACTCACCCATCATCCGGACGCTGATTCGTCGAAGAATGATGGGGGACCCGGAAGGATGGGGCACATGAAGAATGCCATCCATTATTCAGACGATAGATGCAGGCGGCGAAATGCATCAACATCTTCCTGGGGGCTCGTCGAATGGAAGAATTCGCCTGGAGAGGGAATTAAGATTCGGAAGAGGAAGGGTGAATAGATGAGATCTATATTGATTGCTTAAGAATGATTTTGTTCGTGTATATCAGCATTTCCAAACAACTTTCAGGATTTTGAGCGGTGTAATGTCATCAAAATTGCAATGCAGGGAGCAATTCCTTCGAGGTTGTTATGTAAAGATTCTAATCAGCTACCAGGTTCTCTGGCACTTTGAATAAATTTAATCAGACACTTCCATTAAAATATTTTCTTTATTGGACACAGACATAAAACATGAAAGACACTACATCACAGTAACCGTTACAACTATTATTTAAATCATCTCTAAATACAAACTCTGTCGAACTACATACGTCATTCAGTGCTCACTTCACTGTAGTTCTTTTTCACACTTTGACTTGATTGATTGCGCAACAAAGGTTATGAATCTACTTTATTAAAAATATAAATCAAACAATCTCAGCATATTAATGGCTGAACAACATACGCCTCTTTCTACAGCTCATACCGGATAGTGGGCTCCATCTTAGGCTGAGCCAATGTGTATTCCTTATTGTTCCTGTTTATTATTTTCATATATTATAAAATTTATTTACTTATCTTCCTTATTCATTTATTTTTATCTTTTTTCTTAGCTTTAATTGTTATTTTACTTTTATTCTTCTGCCTTCAAAGTTAAACTGCCTATTTTTGGTAAATTTTATTATTGACAAATTATGTTTCAATTATATTTTTACTTTGGTATATTATGTAGCCTCTTCTGCTTGAACCATTTAAAACTGGGACCGCGGTGTCCTGCTGGTAAGGTCTCAGATTCGGAACCGGGAGGTTTCAGATTCGATACTAGATTCCACCGAAGAACCGTCGTGTAAGGGAGTCTCTAGCACGTTAGGCCTCCCGCTAGTGTGATGTAGTGTGGTGTGGAGAGGAGAGTGCCAGCTCAGGTGTCGTCCTCATCATCTGAACATGGTTCAAAATGACGAGGTTCCTTCCCAAAATAGCCCGAGCATTGCTTTACAACGGGACGTTAAAATAACTAAACTAAACTAAACCATTTAAACATTCTTCATTTTTTCTATTTACCTAGGTAAGATCGTGAAAGCCTTGCATGGTATTGGAGAACAATAGTTAAGGGTGCCGTATACAGGCCACCTACAATTTTCAAATGTTATCCTATGGGGAAAATATTTCGATATTTTTCCGTTAGCTATTGAGGTTTCTTTTTTATGAAATCAACTGCAATTAGTAGAAGGAATAAAAACATAGGTTTCTGCCTATGGAATTTTCTCTTGAACTTTTTCAAAGTATTTTTAAATATTTATTAAACTATCACATAATTTTAACTGTACCATTTAAACAATTTTACAAGAAATTCTATCATGAATAAAATAAAAGTAGCAAATATGAAACATCCGTTTGACTATCTTCCTTTCGATGCATATTAAATTTTTTTTTAAATGTGTAAAAGCAGTATTTTAGACCAAAAATTGGAAAAATAATTTACACTCTCTCCCAATGTTCCTTTAACCCATTGAACCTTGGCGAAATTTAGCATTTTTACAAAATCTATTATATGATGCTTTTCGAAGATTTATTATTATTATTATTAAGACATGATGTTGTTTTCGCTTGAGATTTTTAGAGCCTCAAAATGTGAAAGTAACAAACTGTTGAAGCCTAAAAATATGAAAGCAACAAACTGTTAAAGTCTAAAATGTGAAGGCAACAAAATGGCTATATATCCCTTTTTTATTTTGCAGTTGGCTTTCACAGTATAGCTTTGGTATTCTATCCACAGTATATCTATCGTCTACTAATATAGCTTTATTTTGTAGTCGGCTTTCATTATTGAGCTTTTGAATTATTTATCGTCTGCTGTTGTAGCTTTTCCCTTGGAAATCGCAGTGTTATTGCCATTTAAAAATAATGTTACTGACGATTTTTAAAAATGACCCAAGCAAGTTAAAACATTGTTTGTTTAATCGATAAAGATGGTTGATTCAGGAGTAAATTTAACTAATTAAAATGAAGTTATTAGAAAATAATGCAAAAGACTGTCACATTTGGCGATTTATCACCAGTTAAAGTTGCAACTTGATTTCCAAATGATGCATTATCTGAATTCTTACGAATTGTCTTAATTTATTTAAGTCATTAAGCACTTTAAATCGGTTTGAAACTATCACGAGATTATCAGAATATGTTTGGGTCGATATTTAAAAAACCCACGTGTTTTTTTGTTGTCGTTTTTTCCACCCCATCTGAAAAACTTTGTTTTTCAGATGGAAAAAGGAAAGACGCAAGTTTAAGTCTATATTATTCAGTGAAAATTTTATATTTTTCAATCAAAAATCTATACTTTTTATGTTAAATCTGTGTACCAAATGCCACCCTTTTTTTTTTTTTGTAATTAAGTTATATTTGACTTACTTCCTCCGAATAGATTTATCTCTACACTAGATAGAAATTTACAAATTTGCTACAAGTACCATATAATAAACTAGCAGAACTTGCATGGTATAGCATCCAAGATTAGCAAAAATAGTTTTAAACTTAAATCTAGTCCCCACTCGATACGACATGGCATGTTATGCAGCATCAAACAATCATAAAAATATATTTAGAAATTATCAAAAATAGCTACAAACAATTTTTATAGCACAAATTCAGAAATATTTAGACTGTTAAAAAGGTAAAGATAAGTCGTAGACAAAACAATCCACAAAAAATATACGATAGAAAGGCTGTTTTAAATGTTTGTTTTTCACTGCTTCTCTTCTGTCTCAAATTTTAATGTTTTTCTCTGTTAGCAGACAGGCGATCCTTTCGCTGCTCAGAAGATTCATTCTGTCTTCATTATTCAGTTGCAGCGCAATTTAAAGAAAGACTATTATTTCGCTCATCAAAACACTCTCCTTCTCAGAGTGTGGACATTCTTTCTCTTCACTAACCGAACGTTTCGGTCCTCTTCATTTTCCTTATCGGGCGATAAAAGAAATTTTAATGTGTTCCGATCATAGTTGGATTTCCTCCTATTGGGAATAATGAGATTTGAATCGCTTTTTTAAATCGGACGTAAACAAAGAAATGTACTACACATGCATACCACAGCTCTTGCTATTTCCACATGCGTGGAATAATTAAAACCGTAGTTATAAAACTCCCTTTTCTATTTTGATACTACTTTAATGTACTAAAATATTACCCAATAAAGGTTGTACAAAATGGTGTAAATATCTTCAATATCTATTAACTATTTCTCAAGTTTTTGTGGTTCCCTACTGACGCTTTACCGAGACTTCATTTTATACTGCAGTCGGCAACAAAATAAGTTGAGCATCGTTACCCTACCCGATTTTTACAAGATGCCCAAAAAGCAATTATCGGTTAAATAGTTTCAATTAGATTATTGATTTAAAAATCAAAGTTGGTGATTGATATAGAATAATCGATTATATATTATCGATTATTTTATATCGATTTAAAAATCAATGTTGGGTAATAGATGTGGAATAATTGATTATTTTCTATAGTATCGATTATTTTCCAACGAATTAAAAATCAATTTTGGATTATCGATAAAGTAATTACTCTATTTACTCTATCAATTAGTTTGTATCGATATCTAAATCGTTATTCAAACATGGTTATTTTAAAATATTACCTTTAAAGATGGTTATTTTAAAAACTTTCAAACATGGTTATTTTAAAAATTTACCTCCAAAGATAGTTATTTTTTAAAAAACTTCCAAAAATGGTTATTTTAACTTTAAATTTTTTTTTTCCAACAAACTTTGGCAGTTTTTTAAAAATTTGTAAAAAATAAAATTGTGTGGTGCATTTTTCTGTCGATTATATTATATTTCTATCGCTCATTGTACACTGATGGGAAAAAAATCACAACACCAAGAAAAAATTATTGTATAGTAATGAAATTTTAGGAATACATTTGTCTAGGTAACATATTTAATTGATTAAAGTTTCAAGATCACAGGTAGAGCCATTTCAAATGTGAAATGTTGGTACATTAGTAACCGGTGTAACCGCCAGAATTTTGAATGCAAGCATGCAAACGTGCATGCATTGTGTCGTACAGGTGCCGGATATCAGTTTGTGGGATGGAGCTCCATGCCTGTTGGACTTGGGTGGTTAATGCAGGGACGGTTAATGCTGGTTGTGGATGACGCTGGAGTTGTCGTCCAATGATGTCTCATACGTGCTCGATTGGAAAAAGATCTGGTGATCTAGCAGGCCAAAGCAACATGTCGACACTCTGTAGAGCATGTTGGGTTACAACAGCGGTATGAGGGCAAGCGTTATCCTGTTGGAAAACACCCCCTTAAATGCTTTTCATGAATGGCAGCACAACAGGTTGTATCACTCGACTGACGTACAAATTTGCAGTCAGGGTGCGTGGGATAACCACGAGAATGCACCTGCTGTCATACGAAATTGCTCCCCAAACCATAACTCCAGGAGTAGGCCCTGTGTGTCTAGGCCGCAGACAGATCACTAGCAGGCGTTCACCTGGCCTCCTTCTAACCAACAAAAGGCTATCACTGCGACCAAGGCAGAACCGGCTTTCAGCAGAAAACACAACAGATCTCCACTCCGTCCTCCAATGAGCTCTAGCTTGACATCACTCACATCGCAAACGGCAGTGGTTTGGAGTCAGTGGAATGCACTGTACAGGGCGTCTGGCTCGGAGCTGTCCTTGAAGTAACCGATTTGTAACAGTTCGTTGTGTCACTGTGGTGCCAACTGCAACGCGAATTTCAGCTGCAGACGTAGTACGATTAGCCACAGCCATACGCCGAATACGACGGTCTTCCCTCTCAGTAGTACCACGTGGCCGCCCGGAACCTGGTTTTCTTGAGGCAGTACCTACCCTTGACCACTGCAGCAAATACTCATGCACAGTGGATACATTCCTGACAAGTCTTTCAACAATACCTCGGAAAGAAAACCCACCTTCTCGTAGCCCTACAACACGACCTCGTTCAAACTCAGTGAGCTGTTGATAATGGCTTCTTCGTCTTCTCAGAGGCATCCGTGACTAACATTAACCCACTACGTCAAATCTCAACTGTAAATAACGATCATGAACTTTACAGCGCTTATTTAAAGCAAAGCTCATTTGCATGTTCATAGTGTCGCTACTAGCGCCACACTTACGCGCGTAGCTCGAAAATTGAATCGATGTCATCTTTCGGATGTATAAACCCACCTACCAAATTTCGTTTATCTAGCACAGCTCGTTCCTAATGTTGGGATTTTTTTTTCCATCATTGTATTACATTTCTATCGCCGTAAATTGCTATAAAAGCTAGAGAAAAAGCTATCCTCTTTACTCATTCTAGTGCCTCCAATTTCATACCATTTCTAAACTTGAGTCCCTTAAACGATATTAGAATTGCAGAACACGTTCATTTCTTTCAATAGAAAGGCTATTTACATCCTGTAGAAATTGGCACTTCCGACGTCCACTCGCAAAAAACTTTTAGATTTTTTTTGGATCCTCCGCATTTTTCGAGCACATATTAAAACTCGGATTATAACAACTACCTGTCGAAATGCGTGCACAAGAGCAAATTCCCATCTCGAAAAGTAAGATCTTCTCTTCAGGACCAGGCAGAGAAATTTTTAAATACTCACTATATATGGTTCGATCGAGGTCGAAGTCAAAAGTTTGAGTCAAAAACGTTTCTTTCAAGCTCTCGGGTTTCGAGTTGTCGATGTGGAAATGGACGTGGTTTAACGAGACTGCACATCGTTGATCAACTATCATCAGTAAAAGCGACAGCAAGAGAAACTTTCAACGACGAATCACATCGACATCGAGTTCACATATCTGGTGACTATTCTCAATGTGCAGGTCGTTTAGCAGCAGATCTCTCCAATTGTATTCACAAGGTGAACCTGGACCATTTCCAAGACTTAACAAACAAGTCTTTTTTTTTTAAATTCAATTTACTGTAAAAATGTGTATACAGAGAATACACTTGTACTCATATGAAAAATGAATAAATGTTTTTTTTTTCAAATTGTGGGTATTGTGGGGCTTTTTTTTTGTTGTTGTTGTTGCTGTTGTTTAAATGGGATGCTTGAAATAAATAGAAATAAAAAAATGACCTTTTGAAAAATATATTTTTGTTGAAATATTTTTCAATAGGTCATTTTTTTAAAAACTTTTTACAACCAACAAATTTTTGTATAAAATTAAATTTGTAATTTTTCCCTTTTTTTAACAACGTATGGAATTACACGTAAATAAATTTTCTTCTTACTTATAATTGAGAAAATTGTTGAATATGAATCACCAAATGTACTGCTGAGAGCAAAACTAGAAAACCTTTAGACCCATTCGGCTAATTTTTATTTTATAAAAGAAAAAACACCGCCCTTCTTTTCCCATAGAAGCAACATAATAAATTAAAACATCCGTTCCCAACCGTAAAACATTCAACTTAACCAAAACAAAATCAATCACTATTTACTTTTAAAATTAAGTCTCTTATAAAACGCTGGTGCAGCAGTTAAGGTCAAAGATCTCGAAAACATACAAACCAGATTATTTTAAATTCTATTCGCCCTTCACGTTACTGGGTAGAAAGAAAATTGCTTATCATTTAAATGTGTAAGTTTAGATGTAATTGGAATGAGAAAAAGTTTTAAGAAGAGCAACGTACTTTTAAACTAGAAACTTTGTAACTAACTATTTAGATTAGTCGTCACTAACCTCAGTTATTAAAATAAAATATAAATAATAAATATAAATTAAATTAATATAAATTAAAATAGCAGCCTATTTGACTGCTATTTTTATTTTAAAACAGAATATAAAAAGCGTGAAACGATTCAGATGTTTATTGCGATTTTCAAAGTGTTAGTTACTTCACGTCTGAAGAAATGACTTTGGACAGATATGGTAAATATTTTTTATATAATTTAGATGCTTTAAATTTTAAATATTTATACAATATTATGTAATAATGATTCTTATATAATATTTTTTGAAATTTTAGAAAACTTATTGTTGGAAAATATGATAATAATATTTTAAAAACAGAAACAGAATTTATGTATTAAAACATTGTTATCAATAAAAGGAGTCATTTTTAAGAGGATTTAAAAAACTATTTTATGCTGTAATATTTTCGGAAGTTATCACAGAAAAATTCCAAATGTTAGCATAATTTTTAATTCAACCTTCAAAAAAAATCTGTTTAGGTATAATTTTAATACCAATCTTAATTTAATGTACATACCAAGAGCGGTATCTCTAGATCAGGGGTGACCACACTTTTGGGATCCGTGGTCTACTCCACATTTAAAAAATCGAAGGTGGTCTATCAATGGCAGAGCTAAATTAATGTAACATACATGTTTGTATGTTTATTTTCGGTAACAAGAAAAAATGGTAAATTATCTAATTTTTCCAAAAAAACTGAATATTAATATTTACAAAATAAAAATTTACTGACGAAAACAATCAAAGTATTCATAAATCAAAAATTGACCATCCTATTCACTTCGTTTAGTTTAAATTTCATTCATTAATTCTATGTCAAAAATTAAATTTTTAATATCTGAGGTCATTATCGGGATGGTCACGCGGACAACCTAAAATGTCTGCGCGTTCGACTGGTCGACCGCGGTCAACGTCCTGGCCACCCCTGCTCTAGATCATATGGTCTAGTATGTAGAGCAAAAAATCACACAAGCACACACATTCATCCATATATGCAAACACATGTTCGTTTGATTATCAGCCTTGGAGTTATTCTGGGTATTGATTAACCTGAAATTGATGTATTTTTTGAAGGAGGTGAACGAAAAGATATAAAAAAGCACTTTTTAATAATTAGCAAAGTATAAAAATATCTAAAAGTTATTCATCAATGCATTTCTTTTACTCAAGTTACATAAAATGTAATTATTATCATTATTATTGTACTTATTTAGATGAAGATATTTTTAGATATTTTTTTCCATTTTGCGTTTATTATTTTTCGTTTGTTGTAAAATTTTGTTTTATCCGAAATATATTGTCGGGGAAAAATATGGTTAAAATGTTTCTTTAAAAATTAGTTAAAAACAATCATTAAGTTACATGTTAAAATACTGATACTCTTAGAAAACTAATTTTTTAAACTTTAACTTGAATTAAAAATCATGTTTATGCAATTATATTTTCGGAAATTATAGCATAAAAACGCCAAAATTATGCTTAGTTTTAAATTAATTCAATTAAAAATTCGAAAAAATCGCTCCTAGTTGACATTTCCAATCCCCACAGTATGCATATGCCAAATCTGGTAGCTGTAGGTCCAACGGTCTGGCCTGTAGAGCGCCAACACACACACATTGAGTTTTATTATAAGTATAGATATAGATGTGTTTTATTAAAATATCATTTGTTATTCATACATTATATGTGTCACTGTTCTAATTAGATTCTTAATTTTTTCTTGTTATCTGATGTTTTATAATGAAAATATTATTATATTGATAATCTAAACAAATTGTTGCACAAATCTTATATAATACTATTACTTGAAAATTTTAAAATTGTCTCAAAAATTGAGAAATTAGTTCTAAAATACTTTTTAAATTTATTTAAAATATTGTCTTTAAAACAAACTAGATATGGGAAGTGATACTTCTGACAATGAGCCCGAAAATAATTTTGGAGATGTCAGAGAATGTAAGTATTTGTGTCCATAAATATTTTTAAGAACTAATATTTTATTCAACCATTCATCTTAATATTTACAAGTTTATTTTGCATTTTACTATAATATCCTATAATTAGATATTTTAATTGATATTTTAAAGTTAAATTTGATTCACATTTTTACGAACATGAGTCAAAATTAATTCACAATTGCAACAGAAATAAAGCAATTTTGTATGGGAAACATTTAAAAATTAACCTGTCATGTTTTCCCAGTCCATTCTCAAGCCTTTGTGTCCTGGATGAAGACAGCTCCCAGAAAAATTTATTATCAGTTTTATGAAAAAAACGGATAATATTCGGGACAATGAATGTAGGAATTAGAGAGCTACCGAAACTGTTTCCGAAGTGAGACCGATATGCTGGAGCAACGTCATTAAAAAAATGCAAAACCCTTTGCTGAAATCATAAAACTGTGACCAGAGAATGTGCTTTCGCTACAGGAGCATTTTCCTAGTAAAATGTTATTTTACGTTTGGATTCAGAACTGTTAAGGAATACGAGTACCATTTGATCCAAACGGGTAAAAACCCAATTATTTTCTACAAACAACGACGATTCGTTGCAAAATCTCAAACAGACGTGCCGCAACGATCGTTGGGTATGCGACAAAGTCTCTTTGAAACATTTATCCTCGAACCTGAGATGTTATATTACGTCTCGAGGGAAATAAATTTATTCATCATGTGTATATATTCATATTTATTTTGAATTATTTATTTGTAATTATAAGTGTACATTTTATTGCAAAAATAAATTATATTTATTTTTTTAAACAGTTTGTATTTTTTGCATATTGACTCTTTTTTGAGTGATGAATTTAATCACATATTTTCATAAAAAATAAGTTGGAAAGATAATGTGCGAAAAATATTACTGCATAGATTGTAATGATGTAATTGCTATAAGGAGATGTAATCGATATAAATGCAATCAAGTTAAAGAAAAAGCTATTAGATGCATTAGTTGTTCGGAAGAAACAGTTCAAGTTCAAAATAAATATTTGAAACAATTTTATGATTTTATTAAAATTAAAATTGTTTCATAATCAAGAACATAAAAACTGGTAACTGAATAATTAACACTCGAGTATAGTTACAAAAAAAGGAAAAATTCCTTTTTAACAAGTTTCACAATTATTTGTAATAGTAGTAAAAAAAAGAAGAAATTTAATTTAGCTACAATTCTTTGAAATGTATATAACATTGTTACAAAAAAAGGGAAAAAATTACTTTTTAAAAAATAATACCAGTAAACAATAATTCTAAAATTTGTTTTGTAAATTTTGACATAAAAAATTTCTGATTCAGCTTTTGCTGATGATAGTTGATCAAACATGTGCAGTCTCGTTGAAATATATCCGTCTTCACATCGACGACTCGAAATCTGAGAGCTTGAAAGAAACAACTCAAACCTCTAACGGCCAAACTTTGACCTCGATCGAGCCATAAATAGGGGGACTTAAAAAATTTCTCTGCCTGGTCCAAAGGAAACAATCCCATTTTCCGAGGTGGAAATTTGACCTTGTGCACTATGTCGACAGGTGGTGGTTTTGATCAGTCTCGATACGTGCTCGAAAAATGCGGAAAATCCACCAAAAATCCTAACGTTTTTTTTCCAAGTAAACATTGGAAATGGCAATTTCAACAGGATGTAAATAGCCATTGTATTGAAAGAAATGAAGGTGTGCTGCAAATCCAGTATCGTTCAAGAGAGTCGTGTTTAGTAATGGTGTGAAACTGGAAAAACTAGAACGAGCAAAGAGGGTAGCTTTTTCTCGTGATTTTATACGTTTACAGCGATGGAAATGTAACACAATGGGCGATAGAAATGTAATAAAATCGACAAAAAAAAAACCACACAATTTTATTTTTTACAAATTTAAAAAAAACTGCAAAATGTACAAATTTTCAAAAAAATTTAAAGAAATTTAAAATAACCATCTTTGAAAGTTTTTAAAATAACCATTTTTGGAGGTAAACTATTAAAATAACCATCTTTGGAGGTAAACTGTTAAAATAACCATCTTTGGGGTTAAACTGTTAAAATAACCATCTTTGGAATTTTTTAAGAACATGACCATATTTAGAAATTTTTAAAATAATCATCTATGGAGGTAATATGTTAAAATAACCATGTTTGAATAACTTTTTAAATATCGATACAGGCTAATCGATAGAGTAATCGATAATTACTTTATCGATTACCATACATTGATTTTATTAATCGATATAAAATAATCGATACTATATAATGGATTATTCTATAGCAATTACCCAACATTGTTTTTAAAATCGATAGGGTAATCGATTCAATTTAATCCATAATTGCTTTTTGAGCATCTTGTAAAAATCGAGTAAGATGGTGGCGGGGTGCTCGGTTGTATGCTATATGCAAGGGTACCAGTACTCAACTTATTTTGCGGCCGACTGTTTGTAGAGATTTCATCCTTCTAATTTGAAGCATTTCTGAGTTATCTTTGTCATAGATACATAGATGAAATATGTATAAAAATAAAAAAAGGTTTTTTTTCTTTTGTATTCAGTGATGCCTGATTCTTCAAATTTGAAATTCGAGTTTCCAAATTATTACAATATCTACTCTATCTCTACTAATAGAATATAGATGTGAAAGTTTGCTTGGATTAATGGATGGATGTTTGCTACTCAATTACGCCAAAACGGAATTGGATGAAATGTACCACTAAGATAGATTATAGTCAGGAATTAAAAAATAGGCTAAATTTTATTCAGGTTCACTCTGTGGGAAATTTTTATTAATTAAAAAATAACTTTTGGACCAAAACGCTGAGGCTATATCCAGCTAAAGATGAGTAAGGCTCCAGCTCTTCCCCTCCCTCTAACAGTAATCAGGTTAGGCTTAGCAGTATTTCGACAGATTATTTCAAACAATTCTGTTTATTTTCTCAGTATTTGATGTATTTAAAATGAAATGTTGTTAATTAATCGGTCTTCCGGATTCATTTTGACGTACTTTTAAATTAAAATAAAACAGAATAAAGGAAATAAAAATTTTAAAATCTGCATTGCGTTATCTCAAATGGCGTAATAAAATCAAGTATTTGCGCTACGCCAACTGGCGTTGAAAGTTCAAGAGTGATTGTTGACACCTGTGTTTTCATCTAAATTAAAAATTTAAAAATTTTGCGTATTATACTGTTAAGGCTATATCAATCTCAATAGATAAATAAAATAAACTTGACGATTTTAAAGAAACAAGAATAAGATTTGCTGTTTTGTTTTACATCAGGTATACAATGTAAATAAATTGTTTTTACTTTAGTTGTGTGTTTTTGTTATTATATTTATGTTAGTTATATATTTTTCATATATGCTTATACTTTTAAATGTATCGTTTTTAGATTAATTTTAATTTTTTTATTTGTCATTATTTGATAGTTTTTCGAAATGTCACAAAATGCAAATCTAATCTTCCGAAGAGAAGTAATAAATCTCTGGCAATGAAAGTAGCTAGATGATCTCTTTTAAATTTTAGTGAGCCCTTGCAGACTCTCAAATTCCCTCCAGTTGTGGGATAAATGCAAGCACTTGATGTGGCACTCACGATAATCTAATCATTAACAGACCAAAAACAGCGGCTGGGGAATCCTTTTGTACCAGTGTAAGTTAGTAGTATGAGGCGAGAGAGGCATTAAACCACAACCAGTAGGACATCCGAGGCAACCAGGTGGTGATGGGCAGCGTTGTCGTTTGGCTCCCAGGCGATTTCAGACAGCCACTGCCTATTGCTGATCAGACCGTCACTTGTCATACATATACATCAAAATTTCCCCGCGAACGAAGTCGCGGGTAATAGCTAGTATTTCATATATTAAGAAATAAACAATACCCGCACAGCGTTGGTCGTGAGACAGATCAAGAAGAAAAATTAGCTTTAAACTTATGGTCAGATTTCCTTATTTGGTGGGCCGGAGCTAATGAGTTTTGAATCCCTGTTTAAAAACAGACCTAAATAGAGAAATGTATCACCTATGCATAACATAACTCTTGCTATTTGCGCATATCAAGACGATTGGCCCCCAGCCACAAAGTGATCAGAGTGTGGCTGGACCCAATCCAGTTTTCCAGCTTGTTCCTCATCTTCTCGTACACCTGTCATCCTGTTAAATGAGAAGTCATCCGCCCTAATAAGAAAATCTCAGAATTTTCAGTATTCCCCTAAATACTCTTTCTACTACAAAAAAGAAATAAAAACACTTTACAATTTTAAAATATTGATTTAAAAAAATATCAGTTTTTAGCATAGCTATCTTCAGTGTTTTAAAATTTTCCAAGTGGCTTCAGTCCTTATTTTCAACTTTTAGATTCTTTTATAATTCCAAAGTTTTCTATGCATTCCTTTAAATAAGGATTAACAGCGTGAATTCTCCACAGATGCATTCATTTCTTCCAAGTCTTTGGAAGTATGCTAGAAATCTCCCATGTACAGATATAATTTGAATTATCAGTGGCTGGCATCTTCTTATTTTTATTTCTGGTTTGGGAATAAAGTCGTCAGTTGCTCTTCCTTTTTTAGATATACACCATCTGTCAAACCATTGTAGCTTTATTTCTTCTCTTAATTCCTATTCTAAGACACCATTTGATAACGGTACTGATACTGTTGGACTTTGCACTTTTTAACCAACCGTGTATGTAACTATAATATTACAACGGTGAGATTCTACTGTAACAATATTGCTCTTATTTTGCTTACCTTAACGTTTTTTTATACAGGCTGAATTATTACATTCATATATAAATGTTTTAATGTTAGTGTAACTTTAACTTTATTTCATTTACTTTCTAGTTAATATTTAAACTTCCTGATATTAATGAAGTACGTCTTGTTTCTTCTGAGTTTAATAACTCCTAATATACTCAGTTTTCTTAAGATTTTAACAAGGGTGTATTTAATATTTGTCTTAAATGAAGGCCTGTTACTTAGTTCAAGAGCATAATACTACCGTCTTTTCTTTACATGTATAAAAATGATAAGAAATCCAAATTTAGAGTTGTTGGAAGAGATAAAAATATCTTTTTTCCAATGAATTTTTATCTGGAATATAGAAAAAAATCTGTGAATCTAAAACTAAATACAGATATGTTATCTAAATGTAATTAAGGGCAGAAGTCACAGCAAAAAATTATTGCTTCTGTTGTGTCAATAATGTCTTGTTCGAAACTTTAAATTCAAAAAAAAGAAAGTGAGTGAGAGATGTAAGTATCGTTATTCATATACTTAATCAGCGGGGATGGTCTCATAAAAACTTTCTCGCACACCGTCAATTATACTCGTCATGCCAGAGAAAACCTTGTATGGCACTGGCGTACAGAAGTTACGAAATATTTTTTGAAGTGAAGTTAGCATTTTCAAGAATCGGTCGTGTCACCGTTGGGGAGTTTTATTAATTTTTTTATTTGGTGATTAATCACTGGCTTGAAATTAATAATATCTTAACATGGGATTTATGCTATTTATTTTAAGATACCATATGATTTGGAAACAATTATATCAACACTCTTTTTGTGCTCCTGATTTTTCACAGATTTCCAGATTTTTCACATTTCCGTCATCTCATTCCATATATTCCAATATGGAAATATAATCTACTGTTGTTAATATTGTTTGAAATAAATCTTTTGATGTAACATAATTAATTTAAAAACTTTCAATTGTAATAGCGTCAATGGATAGAATTACTCTTGGGGAAAAAAATTTGTGAGTGAATTTAACTTTTCACAAATCGGCAATTGGGGATAGGTTGTTTTTTTTAGGTGATTAATCACTGACATACGGTTAATAATATCCTAACATGGAAATTATGTTTTAGACGCCTTTCTTAACCAAATGACTAAAAAAAACCGATCTGACTCAAAACTGCACTTGTAGTCACAAAAACCATACATAATTTGAAATATTTAAAGTCATTGAATTTTTGAATTATCGCTTTGATATGTTTCTGAAAGTACAAACAAGTAAACAATCATTGGTTATTGGATTCGGCACAAAATTTGGTAGGTGAATACACTATAAATTTTTATATCTGTTTACAGAATCTTATTTACCAAGCTTTCTTCGATTTGAAGCTATCGTGTTAACTTATATTCGAACAGCCAATTCCTGCGAACGGATTTTGCTGAAGACTGTGTGAAATCTACAAATTTGGATAAAGACCTATACTATATTTCAACCATCTAGCTCAAAGTTTTTCTATAGCTATATTTGTCACTGACAGACAGGCGGACATTTTCAAAAAAAATGTGTTTTTTGTCTAATATGTGTGGTTCTTCAAAATCTCGAGTTCGAACTTTTTTGACGATTACGTTACTTTCTATTCACTACATATATGAGAAAGTGAAAATGGATCACTCTGTCTATCGTATAACATCACAAATAAACGTCAGGGTTGCATACTCTCTCGCTACAGAGATGTAGAAATCTGGAGAGAAGGGCAAAGCGCCAATTCAGATGTAATATTCGTCATTTAACCATTATTCAAAATAAAAAGTCCATACAAAAATTTAGCTCAGATTACTTCAACATTTGAAGTAAATATGTAACTTGATGCAAATATATAATAAATTGATGTAACTTATATAAATATATATAGTATAACGATGTAACTTACGTAAATATATAATTATACTGGAAAATAACACATTGTTCTATATAATACAATAATATCAAATTTTCCTGATTAAAAGAATATTATATTTTCCGCCAATGTTTTGTTTCCGAATATTTATACAATTTCCGCAGAAAAGATATTTTTAGATTAATTTACATATTTTGAGTAGGTAAGCTTTCATAGCCAAACGTTGATTCATTTCAGTGCGATGAACAGTTTACGAATTCATTCATTCCTTTTGCGAGCAGCGCCATCTATGAGCAGTTTTCAACAACTTTTCTCATAATGTGCAGAAAATAGAATATTTCAAAAGCAATCCATGATAAAAATTTCAATCATGATTTAATTTCTTCGAGTGTTATTAATGTTTATATTCATGAAATAGATTATATTTTTTTGAATTTATAAGCGTCGAAAGAGCGTTGTAAAACTATTTTATCCTTTGAATAATTGAGATATTAGTATTGTAGATATTTTTGATAGGAAAAAAACATTCAAGAATTTCTTCGAATTTTTCATTTGTATATTAAGCTATGAAAGAGCATTCATGATTATTCTTTTTTGTGTATCATTTCATAGATTTGTCTTATAAATACAAAATAAAATATATTTTAATTATAATATAAAATATAAATATAAAATTGCTGAAATCGACTTTTCCCTCTTTCTTTAATGCTAAATTTACCAAAATTATATACCCTTGCATATTTTCTAATAATATGATTTTCTCAGAGCTTTATTGCCAATTATATGATTAATTTAATGAAATTATGATTTCATTCGAACGATGCCGTTTGAGAAAAAACTGATCATAAAATTCCATAAAAATATTATGTACAAACTACCTCGATGACCATTTCGTTCATCAAGATTAATACTTGCTAAAACTAATTATTTCATATCATTTCGTATCTTATTTTCTTCAGCAAAATGTTTTTAAGTTTCAGATTTTTATCGACGTATAACTCATACTGTTACAAAAGTTTGTATTCATTGTACTGTGTATCCTTCTAATTTACTATTAGCTCTCATAAAATTTAATAACTCCATATTCCCATACTGCCCTCATAAAGATTGGATTTTAAACTAAAATGGCAATTATTAGATCTTAATTAATACTTTTTTTTTTTTTTGCTGAAATCAGCATGGTTTTAATAATGCTATAGAAAACAATATTCTTTCGGCACTGAAATTTTATATGCTTTAAATAATAATTTTTATAATTTATGAATTATTTAAAAAAATATCTAATAAAAATTCCTCTGATTCCTCCTAAAATTCATTTTTTAAATTTTACTTTCGAAAGGATTTGAATGACGAATGTAACTAACAATGATTTATTTTGTTTGGGCTTAAAAATGTATTACAAAAAAATATGGTCTAGATTTTATTTTCCTTTGATCCTGTAGAATCATAATCTGGGAATTATTTTTAACATTTCAACTTTTAAGTAATAAATATAAAAATTTTATATTAATAAAACAGGCGTCTCTCTTCTAAAATCAAATATGACCGAATTATGAAGTTTTGAATATTACAAATTTTTGAACAAGAAAAATTTTCATAATCTTAAACAAATTGGCTTTGGGAAAATTCTGGGCACTGATTGGCTTATTTTCTTTGAGATAGTCAATGTATTGGTCTAATATCATCTGTATTTATGCAATCGTAATATTAAAAAAATTATAATTTAATCCATTTTAATGACAATTGAATGAATATTTATTTTTATTTAAAATTATTCACTTTTAGCAACCAGCTGCTACTCTGTTAATATTGGTTTTATTTCTTTAAAACTTGTAGATATAACCTCATATCTATGATTCCGTCAAATTATCAGATTTTAAATCCATGTTATTTTATTGTCTGAATATCTGTTTATTGTAAGCATGAACCTTTCTAATGGATATCAATCCCATGACTAATTCATCTATTTTATAAAATTCACAATACTGTAACTTCACTTTTTAAACATTTTGTAAGCTACACAGATATTAAATAGAAATTTTGTGTAATTTTTCCATTGATTAGTTTAGTTTAATTATATTAAAATCCCATTGAAAAGTAACACTTGGGGTATTTTAGAACATACCCCGTCATTTTGAACCGCGGTCAGATGAGGAAGAAGACACCTGAACTGGCACCCCCCTCTCCATACCACGCCACATCAGAAGGAAGACATTTTCTCACTGACGAATACAACATCCAACAGGATCCCTTACACGACGGTTCTTCGATGGAATCGGGCCTTAAACTTGAAACCCCACGAGTCGAGATCTTACCACCAGGCTACCGTGGCCTTATTTCAGAGATTAAAGGTAAAGAACAATCAGATATGACGAAGTGATGTAAAGATTTGAACTTCATCTATTAATTATTGGAAACTAACAATAAATTGATATACGTCATCAATACCAAATATGTCGATTTTTGTCAAATTTGCTGCAAACTCCATTCAAAGAAAATACGGTCGTACGAATATAAGTTGATATCATAACTAAATAGAAGGATAAAATTTTATTTATATAGTTTTAAATATTTAAAATAACTAAAAACAAGTATCATTGACCATATCTCAAATATTATATTTTCACAAAATGGAAAAATTTGAAAACTTTATATTCTCTGAAGAGTTTCTGGAAGTTCAGAAGTCTGGAAACCAGTGCCATAAGCAACTCCAAAAACCCCAATCCACCCCTCAAAACAAAGGCTGTTCCCCATTCAGAAGACCCTATTCTTTTTCATTTCCATATTTGTCACGGAGTGAACCATATCCGCTTGCACAAAAGACGATTTTCACATAACAGGAAGAAGAGGGGAGGATTCATCCAAGAGAGGGGCAATGAATTTAATCGCGTAATGGAAAGAGGGGAAGCTTCCCCAACGCATGTAAGGGAGAAGGGAAGTTATAAAAACCGAGAAGGTCATAACAATATTAGCGGTCATCGGGAAAAGCAGTTTAGAGAAAGAGGATTTACAAGAACAGTTAGGGAAAGAGGATCAACCCCTCTGCACAAAGCAAAGAGAAATATTTAGTTTTTGGAAATATGGTATAGTTTTTAAGTCCATTTCTTGATTAATTGTGTCCTGGAACTGAAGAGAGGGTCCGTTTCGTTTCTTGTCAAAATAGAAGTTGGTTCCATAGGCAAATGCTTTGATGATTCAGTTCTGAATATGTCATTTAATTCAATTTGCAACTGACCGCTGGGAATGAAAGTTGGAAAAAAAATTGTTTTTAAAATAACTAAAAATAAGTATCGTGGTACACTTCATTCAAATTTCTAAAGAGAGTTTCATTTATGTGGTCATTTTTCAAAATAAATGACCACATTTTTCAAAACAAATGGCCATGCCAATCCAGTTAAGTGCCTTAAAAGGAATTGGACAGCATATTTTGAGAGAAAAAAAAACATTTCCAAAAGATAATTTAGAGTATTTTTTTTCTGAGTTTAAATCTTCATATACTCTTTAATTGTCTGAATTAAAAATGAATACCCACACATACACACACAAAAGAAAAATAGACCATTAAAATGATTTTTTTTAATTTTGGAAAAATTGCTTTGTAAAGAAATTTAACTGCATAAAGCGCATTTTCAACAACTTCATCCCATTACTGATACATATATGTCTCATTATGTGATGTGACCATTATATCATGTCTATTTCGATATCAAGTAGATATCCCGATTTGTGAGCGAATAATGTAAACAAAGCAATTGTTTTAAAAAGAAATTTAACACACATATTTTGAGTGCCGGTGACTTAGCAATAAGGTGTCGGTTTCAGAAATGGTGGATTTCAGGCTCGAGATCCGATTCCATCTAAGAACTATTGTACAAGTGGATCTAGTGCTCATTTAATCTGCCAGGATTAAATCCTCCCTTTTGGCTTGAAAGTTTAAAGGTTGGGGGGTCGATGAAGACGACACCTGCCAGCTCAGGTGTCTTCCTGATCATCTGACCGTGATTCGAAATTATGAGGTCCATCCCAAAATGACGGTAGTGCTGTTTTAAACCAGGACGTTAATACAATGAAACTTAACACAGCTTTTAAACATGGAAAAACTTTTTCCTGATGTAAATTGCACACATTTTTTTTACCACGTACTGTTTGTAAAGTATTGGCTTTATTTTGATAAGAGAAAAATAGAAAATTTACCATATTTAATTTTTCTATTTTCATAAAGAAAAATGAAGCTGCTGAAAATCACAAAGAAATCCACCGAGTTTTTAGAGTTAATCTATACTAATATATAAATGTGAAAATTTAGATGTTTGGGTGGATGTTTGTTACTCGATCACGCCAGAGCAGCTGAACGGAATGGGATGAAATTTAACACAAAGATAGATTATAGTCAGAAATAAAATATAGGCTACTTTTTATTCCGGTTAATTGAATAATTAATTTTTTATTAAGTATAAATTAACTTTCACACCAAAAAGCTGTGGCCAAATCCCGCCAAAGATGAGTAAAACTTCAGAGTATTTTTTTTTTGTCTTTCTTTTCCAACCAAAATGAGACTAGGCTTAGAAGAATTTCGACCGATTATTTCAGACTATTCTGTTTATTTATTTATTTATTTGGTGTTTGATGTATTTAAAATCAAATGTTGTTAATGAATCGATTTTTCGGATTCATTCTGAAGTACGCTTAAATTAAAAGAAAACAGAGTAAAGGAAATAAAAAATTTCTAATCTACGCTGCGTTACCCCAACTGGCGTAAAAAAGTCGGACATGTGCGTTACGCCAGCTGGCGTTGAAAGTTAGCGCATGATTGCTGACAACTGTGTTTTCATTTAAATTAAAAGTTTAAACATGTGTATAATACTGTTGTAGCTATCTCCATCTCGATCCATAAATAAAATGGATTTGACTGGACTTGATTTGCTGTTTTGTTTTATTTTGGGTATACAATGTAAATAAATTGTTTTTACGTTAGTTTTGTGCTTTTGTAATTAAACTGTATTTATGTTATATTTTTTTCGTTTATGCTTATACTTTTAAATGTATCGTTTTTAGGTTAGATTTTTTTTGTCATTATTTGATATACGTCATTGATATAGTTAATCATATATATACGTCAAAATTTCCACGTGATCAGAGTCGCGGGTAATAGCTAGTGATTAATATTATTCACTTATCGGAACATAATCATAATAATTACAAAGAAATACATGTAGTTTTTAGTGTTAATATAATATGATTAATATTATTCATTTATCGGAACATTTCAAATTTAATTTACTTAATTTCTCACTACAAAATTAATAGCGTTTTCTGTAGACTAATTAATAGCTATTAATAGCCATAATTAACTATTAATTAATAACTAAAATTAATAGTTATTAACCAATCAAATTCGATCACATATACGTATTTTCATATTTCAGTGCATACTTTTAGACTCTTAAGTTCCTTATTCTGTCTGAAGCAACTAAAATTTTTAAAAGCCTCAGTATTTGTGATGGTTTATTGATTGAAAGAAATTTAATGAGCACTGCTCAAAAAATCGAGGATTTACTCCCCAAATATATGAAAAACGGTATTTCTAAATTTGTAACTGCACACATTTGCATTTTTAAAGTGCTAATTAAAATAACAGTTTAAATGTCAAACAATATGACGGAATGATGGATTTGAAATTACATTTAAATGATTCATCAGAAATCAAATATAATTCAGTCGACCCAGTTGGTAAGTGATGATATCAATGGATTCGACTCGTAGGATGGTCCATATTGTTACAAATCTGTTGCCTTTCCAGCAAAGTTGGTTTCATTGTAAAAAAGAAAGTTTTACAGACAATTCGACTGGATGTTGATCGGATGCCGGATCTGTTGCCATCCAGCAAAGTTGATTTCATTGTAGAAAAGAAAGTTTTACAGACAATTCTACTGGATGTTGATCATTTGCCTGATCAACGACCATCGGGCTTGTCGACAGAACGGGTGATATTAGAATATTCTGGAATTTTGGCGATAAGACCAATAGGAGGTGAGATATGCTTGATTGTTCGAGAATCTTCTCTAATATATGCTAGAAGCTATTATATTAATTTAATACTTGTCACTAGATTCCTACTCTACAAAAGAAAGATTTTTCGTTAAGTTTCTTTAAAATAATCTATAGATTTATTATTAGTTTTTTAATTTGAATTTTAAGCTTGAGAATTTTATTCACCCTACAATTTTCTATGATAAGCAAAGAAAAGTTCCCGAATTAAAATCAAGTAAGAATTATTCAAGATAATCATGCCTCAATAAAGTTTAGTAGGGCTTTCAGTTAATCGAGCCCTTAATTCTAATGAAGTAAAATATTAATAATAATAAAACTTGGTACCTTTGTTTTTAAAATAAGTAAGTGTTATATTGCTTTTGGTCCGTAATAGAAACAGTTAATTTTTTATTCATTTAAAAACTATGTTGCCACACATAAAAAAATTTTTAGAATTAATATTACATATAGTTTTAACAAAAGAATCATTGATCTGTACCTAATTTTGGAAATTCAACAACAGAATTTCATTTGCGCACATGTGATTCAATGGTTGAAAAATATGAAAAGTACTTTACTTGATTTTTACTCCCTAAATAGTATACATGCATCAAATTTCAAGCTTAAGAATATAATTTAAAAAAAAAAAAAAACAATTTCTTTTTAATACGATAAAGCTATATATAGTACTTATGGTACAAATATACGATAAAAAAATCGAAAGAACACTTCTGCTGAACTGTCTTAGACTTGAAGTAAAAGTATTGAAGTTATGATTTGAAGTCAATTAAAAGGTATAAAGCGTACATGAAACGAATAAAAGAACGCCTCTCTAAATTAAATCTCACATAAATTATATACATATACTAGCCGCCTTTGGTGACCAGGTGGTTCGCAAATCTTACTGCTATTTAAAATCATCAGTTAAATACTTTATATAATGTCATAGTCAGTTAAATACATTATGTGACTTGTCATTGTTATTGATAGTCATATAATTCACTCATGCAGTTATAAAGGCCATAAGCCCGTAATGCACTATATGTCTCTAATTATCTGTCAGCTCTCTCAAAATTTCAGCTTTAAATTAAAGTGGCAATGATTAAACTGCAAATGGATATAAAAACATTTTTTACCAAAGCCAAGCATTTTTTTAAAAATATAAGTAAAAGAAAATCATGCATCTACTGAATAATTACAATAATTAATGTAATATTTCCAGAATTATTCAACAAAAATGGCTTAGATTCATCTTAAAGCTGTTTTGAGTTTTACTTTCAAAAACATTTAAATGATGCAAATAATAATATTTTATTTTATTTTGGTCTATAAACATAATTAAAAAACTATTGTCTAAATTTTATACACCTTTTAGATATAAGGAATCATTTTCTAAGAAATATTCTTGACATTTCAACTTTCAAATAAATAAATGAAGATTTCTGTCTTCTGATATCAAATTTGATCAATTTAGGAAGTTTGAATAGAAATGTTTAGAACATTCATTTTCATTCTTATGCTGGTCAGTCTCGAGAAATCCTGGACGTTGATTGGGTATCATCTTTGGAATGGACGATGAAGGGGTTTAAAATTACCCGCTTTTATTGAACAATGATCAAATATTTATAAATCAGTCAATTTTAGAGACTGAGGTGATTGAAGTTTATCTCTTTTGATTTAAAAGTTAAACATTATTCATTTTTAAGGCATTTATAGACATGTTACATAGTATGTAGTTATTTACTTCATTTAGACACTTTTTATAAATACATTTCTATTATTAAAATTTTACAAATTCACCGTTGGACCTTGAATTGAAAAAATATATGTTCTAAGGAATCATACGAAATATTCTTAACACTTCAGTTTTCAAATAAATGAAGTTTTCTATCTTCTGCTATGAGTTATAATCGACTTATAAAGTTTTGAATAGAAATATTTGGAACATTCAACATTTGCATTCCTAGACCAGTCAGTCTTGAGAAATCCTAGACGCTGATAGGGGTATCATCTTTAGAATGGTCGACGGTTTAAAATTACCAGTTTTTATTAAAAAGTGATCTTCAAATATTCATAAATCAGTCAGTTTTAGAAACTGAGTTGATTAAAGTTTATCTCTTTTTATTTAAAAGCTAAACATTCATTTTTTGAAGTATTTACAGACACATGTTACATACTATGTAGTTATTTCATTTAGACCCTTTTTATAGATGCATTTTTATTATTAAAGTTTTACAAATAAGATTTTGGACCTTGAATTGAATATATATTAAGCCATGTTTGTCTTAAATAAAGCTGATTTATGAAATTAATAATATTGTAAAAGTCACAAAAAATTTTCTTTACATTTTCTTTTTAGAAAAAGCATAGTTATTTCATTTCATGCAGACGCAGGCAGAAAATTACATTTTTATAAGTTTAATTTGCAATAATATTTTTTTTAATTTAAGTTTTTATTAATCTGATGGCAACACATTGATAAAAGATAATTTTTTCCCTTTTAGTGCAGATTAAATTTTATTGTTTTGTCCGAAATACATTGTTGAAAAATATAGTTAAAAATTTTCTTTAAAAATTCATTAAAAATAAATGCTTACGTTGTATGTTAAAATACTGTTATCCTTAGAAAGTTCATTTTTTTAATCTTTAATTTGATGTAAAAATCATTATTGTGAGATAATATTTTCGGAAGTTTTAGCGGAAAAACTTCGAAATTTCGCTTAGTTTTTAATTCAAATTTTAAATAAAAATTCGAAAAAAGGGCTCCGAGGTGCACATGCCCGACCTTCAAGGTATACTTGTACCAAATTTATTATTCTGGCCTGTTGAGCACCAACACACACACATCGAACTTTATTATAATTATATATATTTATATTTATAGAGAAAATATTATATTCATTTTTCCAGAGACTTCTTCTCTATATTAAAAGATGCAATATTTCTGAAAATTATTGTTGCTATATTAAATGTTTCTCAAAAAAAAAAAAAATCTGAGAATGTATCGGAATATTGAAAACATACTTATCATGAATATTTGAAAAAAAACTTTCATTCATATACATCATATATATTTAGCTATACATTCACGAGTGCCATGTCCTCAAGCATTTGATAGTTATGGAAAATTACATATGGAATTGATTACTTGTAATAATTAATTGCTGCAGATATTTGGGGAGATATAAGAAACAGGAGAATCAAATTATTATCCAAATCTTTAAACATAATACTCCATTTATCTGCTCACATAACCTATGAATATATTAATATGAAATGTCTTAACTTTTTTTAATGTAGGGGATGTATGAATACTTTACTGATTTCATTCGCACCACTGAAATTTTGTTTACAATCATATTATTCCATCCAAAATGAGCTAGAAAAAATGAAGTGAATCCATCCTACAAATCCATAATTGGCATAAAGGAGAGGGGGACAATCTTGTCAAAAAAAGATAAATAATGCAGCATTGACAAAGATTTACACACATAGAAGTTCTTTCAATATTCAATCCATTTCTTTAATGTTCTATTAAAGATTTTTTTAAATAAAAGTTCTCCTTGTTGATTGACATTAGCAGATTCCAGTGTAGCCACTATTGTCAAAATTTTACTTAAAAACAATCTACCATGGTTAACCAAATTTATATAAAGCTCGCTAACATAAATAAACTTGAAGTAAGAAAAATAACTACACAGCAATAAAAGAGATAAAGTAAATAAGGAAATTAAATTTAAAAAACCGAAATAAATATAAAAACATAAGCATATTAATAGAAACAATTATAAAAGAATTAGGGGAAAGAAAATATAGTAATATTTTCTTTAATTCTCAAGGCAGTAAATAAGGAAAACAGAGATCAATTATTAAAATAAGAATTAAAAAAATGAATAAGTATGTTCATAAGAAAAGTCAGAGATTATCAATCTGTTGCTCTATATTGCATATGTAAGCACTAAAAATGAAGCTATTGATTTCTAAATACAGATTTTGTGATATTAATTGATTTCACAACATTATGATTGAAATTTTCATTTTCATTTTCCAAAAATTTATACTACAATTTAATATTGCCAGTCATGATATTACTGATGGAAAACAAACTTTTTTTAAATTCTCAACATGTTAACTAAAATATTTTTACGTCTTAAAATATGAAATAAATAATAATTTTTTATTCACTATAGCCATGTCACCTATAAAAGATATTGATTTTTCGAAACCAAACATCTTTTCAACACATTTTGGTGATTACTGCAAAGTTTATAAATCAGTTAATTTCAAAATTAAGGAGGATAAGTAATTTCCTTGGCAAATTTTGCAACTATTTATAACATAGTGCAAGCTAAAAATTTAATCCATTTCCCAATTTACTTTTTTCCCAAAAAAAGTACAAATTCCATGAAATATATTCATAAAACTGAAAATAAGAAAAAATATATTTATCTAGCATTTCCTCCCTACCTTCTTTCCCCCAAGACATTTATGAAAGTTTCCTGTAAATAGTTTCTGAGCATTAAAATGCCAGGTAAGACGCTAAAGAAATACAGTCAACTTACATTAGACAGTAAGAATCAAATATATATTGAAAGAATCACTAAAAAAATCACACAAATGTCTGAAATCAGCCATTTGCTTCATTAAAATTTAATGGATGTAATCCAAAAAAATGTCAAGAACACAAATAAAGAGACAAGTAGAAAATACCTCAAACCAACATTTATTTTATAAAAATAAAAATAAGAAATCACATTGCAAAATGCAAATCAACAAACCAAAAAGAGGTAATCATCTGCAACATATCTACTTCAAGCTGTCACATCCAAATTCTCAATATCAATCATGAGAACTATTGAATAATTTAATTAGTTTAATTTTAAATCTATATACTATAAGATTTTATTTCTTGTCTCAAGTCAACAGTCAAATGAGCATCTATTTTAAGAACTCAATATACATACAAAGAAAAATATTCCTAGGTTTTAACAAGGAATAAAAAATATTTCAAATGCAAAAGCCTGGAATTTGCCTGACACTTAGAAAATAAAGTCAAAAATAATTTAAAATTAATCTGTATTTATGTTACAGGAATCTCTAAATATTGATAGTATTTGTACTTCAGCTTGTAGCTATAAGCAAATAGTATTATCAGTATTGGAAGCATATTATTGGTACAAAAGAGTTGAGTGAAGTAATTTTATTCAAAGAATAAGGGGGAAAAAAAGAACAAAACAAAGTTATTCGTGCTATAAACTTTATAAATCATAATAGGTCATACATAAAATCTGAGTATTCGTCAAATAAGTAATAATTAATTCCTTTTATAATATACCAAATTCAAAACAAAAATCTAAAATGTGAAAATAATTAGAAATTGTCCATGAAACATATATTGTGCTTGGGTCCTGCACCAATATTTGAAACATAAAAACAACACAATTTAGAACAAAATAATCAGTATTTAGAATTTTTTATGCACTTTTCAACATCTGTCGAACCATATATTGTAATATTCCACCATTTCGAAAGTAGGTCAATTCCACCTCAGTGTCGAAGCGAGCAATAGTTTCAAACTTTCGACCATCATCCAACTGAAAAAAGAAAAAGAATCAATAATGGATTTAAATAAAATTCCTGAAACATTAATAATATCAACATGTGTTTCAATCATGCAAATTCACAGCTAACAATCAACATTTAAAAAAATGATTATAATTTTTTAAATTTCATATTTACAAGAGACATTAATTTAAAGCCTTTAAATATAAGATCTTTTCTGTAGCTGAATTCACAAAAGCCTAGATCTTTATTTTTTACACACATCATGAAAATTCAGATTTATACATACCTATATCTCATACAAAACCAGATTTGTAAAACACTGAAATTAAACTTGGAATCACATTTAACGGTTTTAATTTTGTTGAATTTTCCATCTTATAAGTATTATTTATTGTATTTACCATTTCTTAATCAATACTTAACTACAAGAATAACAGCTAATCAATATTTAATAATACTATAAGTAGGCAATGTTATTTCCTTACAACATTTGAGGATATGCATAAAACTTTATTTTCATGTTGGCAAATATTTAATATAGCAAACTGTAGGTCAATTTTACAAGTTTTCACAATTAAAAAATCTCATTTGTTCTTTTTTGAAATGATAGTACAAAGATGACAAGTTAACTTTTAGTATATTTTTAAGTACCTTTTAAAATGCTTTTCATAATGAATCTGTAAACTTCTTTTATTTATTCTACAAAATTTTAGAATGCTTTAGCAAGAAGATTTAAAAAAAAAAAAAAGACTAAATGTTTTCACAGACACAAATTACATATTTTATATTGACAGTGTAGTTTATTAAACAGAAAGAATATTTCTTTCTGTGCAATACAAATTACACTTCCTGATAATATTTTATATTATTAATCTTTATTTATATGTATGATTACAAATGATATAAATTTATTGTTTTTCTATTGGAAGCTTGTCGTGAAGTGTAAATACTGTTGTGAGGAAAATCATAAAAGCTAATCATATTCATTTAAAAAGATAACTGTTAAACAATTGAGCTATATTTTTAAAGAGCTTTCCATCACTTTTAGAGTTGCTAACAGCTAAGAAATAATGAAGTTAATAAAACTAAAGTGTTACCATAAACTGTATTTAAATATCCATATATTTAAAATCAGACTGTTCACAAATTTAAAGTATACTTTATTGTTATAAAATTCATAATTTATTTCTTAATAGGTGATTTTTTTTCCACAATAAATGAAAGCATTTTTTATACTTCAAATTATTCAGGGATTTAATATATTTATAATTTAAAAATACAGTAAATTCATAATAATCTGAGGAATTTAATGGTATGGCAATAGCAAATATAAGAATTTCTTGTATGAGGGGTAATTAAAAAAAAAAAAGTTTACAAACAGTAGTATTTGGAAAATAGAAACTGTGGGTGGGAATATTGTTATTCAGTGTGGCGACAGATAGTCCTAGTTGCTTTAAACCAGTTGTTTGAGCGGATAATGTTAATAATAATACCTAAAGCAGTGGCAGTAATGACAAGATGTTTAGAAAAGTGGTATCGCACAGAGGTGTGAGCTGTGATATGAGTTCCATGAGCTAAGAATGTGTCTACGTTGGACATTCCAGACAAATCACTGAAGTGTATGGCAAGGGGGGGGGGAAGCAATGAGTAGACAGCAGGTAGCGAAATGGTGTCATTCTTTTGAAGCAGGCAGAGATTGCTAGAAATGCTTAGGTAGGACGTCTGGAGCCAGCCACCACCACCCCCACTCAGCCCTGATTTGGCTCCAAGTCATTATCGCCTTTTCCCAGCACTGAAGGAACACTTACCCAAAACAAGGTTCATATCAGACAGTGATACTAAAAAAAGTACAAAGAACTAGCTCATTAGCCAAGGACTTGTTAATTACCAAAACGGGTTTTCAAACTGGTCCAGTGGTGTTATAAATGCCTCAACACGTTTGGTTATTAGGTAGAGACCACTACATATGGCTTTCAATTACCATTTATATCCTGTGTCTTTTATTAATGAAGCATTTTTCCTTTGCCTTTTAAACTTTTTTTGGATCACTATTATATACAAAATCACGAAATAGCTTTAAAAAAAGTAGTACAAAATAATACAAAATGATTTGAATAATTTTTATTTAGAGTAAAAAGCTTAATGACTTAATACAGTAAATATTTGCTTTTATAAATCTATTTAGCTTATTAAAAAAAATTCTACATGTAGAACATCTGTTAAAATATTTTTAATTTATGTTCTAAATTATTTAGTAAATTTTGAAGGGAAATGTCACAGTAGAATCGAGTAATTTATTGCATGTGCATATATCTGTATTATATATATTTACACACTCATTATCTATAACCACTTACCAAGACTGGAACTTTCATCAGAGTTTCTAATTTATCAGGTATCATTATAGTATACTGCTCATATCCAGTGAGTTTTAAACTTTCAGCATTTTCACCAGGCAAAAATTGCAGAGGAACAATACCCATGCCAACTAAGTTACTACGATGGATTCGTTCAAAACTTTCAGCAATGATTGCACGAACACCCTGTAAAAGAGAAATGAATGTGAAGATTTAAAAAAAATAATAATAGGAAAACTCCTTGTGGAAGAACAAAATAATTTAATAGCATACCTTACTGACTGGTTCAACAAAGACTTTTTTTTTTTCAAAGCACTTTATAATGCCATATTTTAAACTTAACAACAAAAGGTATGTGCATGATTTTAAAGAAGTAAAAAAGTCATTGTTTTGAACATGACACAGGCTTGGAAAAAAAATGATTGAACTTCAAAGAATAATAAACTGTGCCTAACAAACTAAAAGTTCCATAAAATTAACAATAAACTTAATAACAATATCAATATAAGAAATAAAGAAAAATTTGCATTTTTACATATTTCGAAAATATTTGTGTTATTACTAAGACATGCTGAATGGCATTTGTTTTTACTAAAATTTATTTTACTGTAGATAAAGCATTAGAAAAATTAAAATAAATAAATGAGAAGCGAAATCAGTTGAATAAAAAAACAAATTCTTGCATTTAAAAAAAGTGAAGTTATTGTATTTCCAACATTAATTATATTTTTCCTTAAAACTTGCGATTAATTTTTTTAAATTTAGTTTTGACTAATCATATTTATTTTGGAATTGAGCTTTGCTATATCAATATTTTTCTTGTAATAATGGTCTTTTCTAGTAATTTTGTGAAATTGCAAAAAATACATATATTATACAAGGAATATAATATATACTTACAAGAAGGTAAGGACCTTTGGCTGCCCAGTCACGAGAAGATCCACATCCATAATCCTTCCCAGCCAAAACTATCAGCTGTCTTCCTTCAGATTTGTACTTTACAGCTGCATCAAAGATATCCATCTAATTTTAAACAAAAATATTAGAATTTGCATAAATTACACATCAAAAAATTAGCAAAAACAATAAAACATCTTTACACATTTACAATGGTAAATAATTTTTTTCAAACTAATTACACAGAAACAACAGACAAAACCTAAGACCCATCCTAATAGAATGAGAAAAAGACAAGCAAATTTTCTAAACTTCCTTCAAAATTGAATTAAACAAATTTTAAACTAAAAATCTAAGTAAAATTCAAGTAACAATAAAATTAATATTAATTGCAAGACATTAGATAAAGGAAGAGTATTTTTCTATTATTCAAATGTATCTAATGAAACATGTTTATTCTACGGTTATTTAAGCCAAATATGGCAAATTGATCTCAAACTTGCAATCAACAAGAAAACTATTTTAAAAGTAAACAGAATTATAGACAGTTTCAAATACACATTTTGTTAGTATTCTTCTAAATATTGGATTTTTTTTATTTCCATAATTTCCTTTTTTTTTTTTCAGTTTTAATATATGCTGTAACATTATTACAAATATAATAGAATACTGGTAACATTTTTTTTTTCAAAATCAATTCCCTTTATTCAAATAAAACTAAATTAAATGTACTTAGTTACTTAAAATCTGTTAAATTATTAAAAGAGCATATTATTACTAAAAATTATAAATGCTATAAATTTCATTTAAAGTTTCATTTAACAAAAGTTTTGCTCATTTATGATTTAAAAAAATCATTTACATTCAAATGCATCAATATTATCATGTTTTTGGAATTTAAAGGTGGAGTGTACCAGCTTAAATATTCAAGAAAAAAAGAAAGAAAAAAAAGCATGCCTCAGTTTTACTATCAACATGAATAGTTCTTGGTCCAGCCTTCTTCAGGAATTTATTTACAAGACGAATATTAGCAAATGTACCACGTTTCATTACTTCATCATGACCTCTCCGTGCACCATATGAATTATATTCTCGGGGAGTCAAGCTAAAACCATGAAAAAGAATTATTTTTAAAAATTACTATTGTAAACATTGTATAATGTATGTCTTTAAAGAATGCAAATAATATAAGTAAGTTAAAGTCCACTTACCCTTGAGCATTTAAGAACTGAGCAGCAGGACTGTTTCTGGAAATACTGCCAGCAGGTGATATGTGATCAGTGGTAACAGAATCTCCTAGGTGCAGGAGGACTCTAGCATTGGTGATATTTTTTATTTCTGGAAGAGCTATAGTCTAGAGAGGAAACAATCATGCTTGAAACATTTACCAAGGATTAAAAATCATAACCTCTTCAGAATAATGTCATATACTTAAAATATGATTACTGAGTAGTGATAAATATAGACGAAATTTAATGACTACACCAGTTTATTACCTAAAATATGATTCAACATTCATAAAAAAATATTTATTAAATTCATAAAAGTTTAAAACAAACATAAGCACAAAAATAAGCATAAAACAAAACATCATCAAAAGCATAAAACAATTCTGGATAAACAGATGTCATCTCAACATAATGTCCAAAGACAATTGCAGAGTACTTGTTAGAATGTTTCATAAACTGTAGCTGATTAAAGAGGGAAAACAAGAAAGATGTCTAACAATATCCAGCTCAGTTAAAATTTCCAGGTCCTATCATTCCACTGAGAAAACTATACTATAATAATACTGCAATACGGTACACAATCCTTATTTCAAATATTTATGCATATGATACTACAGCCAAAATAACCTTTTGCGCAATTTGATGCTCGTTAAAGTTTTTAATTACATTAACACAATTTATTGCATAAAATAATCAATAAAAAAAAGTTCTGTAAATAAAAACAAATTTAAAAGAGAAAAATTTTAAAAATAAAATTTTGACAGCCAATTTTTTTTTAAAAAAATTAAGCAGCTAGAAGCAAAAACTTTGCAATGTGGTAAAAAAAAAAAAAAAATACAAATTAAACGAATCAGACAAGTGAAAGCATTCATCACAAATGTAATTTTAAAAAATCAATAATTTAATGTTTCATTGAAAACTGCATAACTTTATTCATTTAGAAATATTTGGGATACAGTCCTTTTTATCAAAAATGTAATATTGCATCATATATTAGAGAAAAATTATTAAAATTCGCACTAATCTCTATTTCCCCAGAATATACAACATTCAAAATCTTAAAATCGATATAACTAATAATTAAGAAGCATGCTTTACAATTAATAGAATTGAAAAAAACTTACCATGTCACCAAAAAATGGAGGAGGTTTAATGTAAGTAGATTTAGAATTCCATGCATACAAACTACCATCTGGAGCATTCAATGAATTCCATCTTTTATTTCCAAACTATAAAAGATTTTTTAAATAAAAATTTATATAATTTTTTATAAACTGATACATAATTTCGATTTAAAATCCATGCCAAGTCTATATAAGAAGGCATGTTTCAAATATGTCTGTTATTTTAACAATTTTACAATTTAAAGCTAAAAAAGACAAAATGCCTTTATTTTATAGCAATCCTAAAAATTGAATATTGTCAATCTCCCATTAAATATAGTAATAGATATAAATATATTAGTCTCCAAAAGTTAAGTGCCTCTTATTTCCTTGTGCCTAATGTGCAAACAAATTTATTCAAAAATTAAAACTGTACATTACATTAAAAATATCTGTTAAAAGAAATACATTTTAATATGATGTGCATCATTTTCTAGATGTAATCTGGCACTATTATTTATAGTTCCAATTTAAACTGCCAGACACAGTAAACAGAAGTAAAGATATTTCATGAAACACATACTCAACATCACTTAATTACTTATTAAAGCTTCTATAATGAATATTATGGAAAATTAATAAGTATTCACAGTAATTGTTTAAAACTCACAAATGCAAGACATTCGTAGTTTGGTTTCTATAATTGTAAAAGTAGTTTTAAAACTTTGCATTAGATAATGTGTTATCCAGTTATGTTATTTAATGCTATTTATTATCCTTCACATAAATCATTTTATTTGCATGCATTTCATGGTGAGCTCCAAAAACAAGATGCATTTCAATTATTGTAGGCTAGTATATAGTATTTGAAAACTCAAAAAATAAAGCATGTTTCATTAAATGCAAGACTTCTGTTTTTCATACATTCTCATATTGTAAAAATAACACAACATTTAAAAATCCCATCTAAAATCAAAACAATTAAGTTTTAGAGAAATCTTAGAATTTTATCAGCATTTATTTTAACTAATGAATTTAAAAACATGATTCTAAAATTTTATGTTGTAATAAAACCCACTGCTTTGCTTACAATTTATAAAATTATTTAAAATTGAGCAAGCCAATAAGCAGATCTAAATGAAAAAAAAATGAATTTTTTTTGTTCATTATTTTTATAAACTGGATTTTAAATCCATCCTGAGATTCTTTTCAATCATTCAATCAAAAAGTTAAAACTAATTTTTAAAACATAAGATTTTCATACGTAATATGTTGTAAAAATTATATGTGAAAAATAATTAGAATTTTTTTCTCAAACAAAGCTTCCTTTGTAAGAGCAATGCACAATTAATGGGTTTCTTTCCATAAATATTTTATCTTAATATTATGATTTTTTCTTGCTAGTGTAGAATAATATTCTTAGTGTGAATTACCTGAATTCTAGAATAAACTTCTTTAAACATAGCTGGAAGAACATGTTTGGCTTCAACTTCCTAAACAGAAAAAAAGAGAGAATTATAGTAAGAAATTAAATATATATATATTTTTTAACATTAATGCACTTTATTTCTTAAAAATTAATAAATTTTTGAAAAACATACTTGAATTTCTTCCCTGGAAGGCCAAATATCCCTAAGATACACATCCTGGCCATCAGCTCCTTTACCTAGAATAAATTATATGAAATTTTTAAAATTAAAATAATTCCTTCATATCTTATAAATTTAACACAAACAATGATTACTGAATTAAAAATACTTTCCTTTCATATGATATTGAAAGAAGATTCAAAATTTGCTAATAGTTAAAAATATAAAAGTTTTGATCTAGAAGTCAAACAAGGGTAACAAAATTTTTGAAATAAACCACAATTTCTGAGATTAAACTGAAGGATACAGATGATCTAACTTTTAAATCTCTCAAAACAAAATGTTTATTTATTTTTATTTTTTTTAATTTCAAGTATTTTGCTCTTGACCTTATTACTGTATTGGTTACTTTTTAAAAATTATAATAATAATGCAATTATATGTGTTTCTGAATTTAGAAAAAAAAAATGAATCAATAAGGATCTTAAACAAAACTTGACCACAATGTTTCAATTTTTCGTCTAATAACAGAAAAAAATATTCTTAAAGTTTTTTAGCATGAAACTTTAATGCTTGCAAAATAACAAATATATATAAAATTAATTCTACAATTTAAGCTACTTTTGATGTTTTATAAACAATCTTTAATATTTCATAGTTGGAAAGTTGTAATTCTACTTCATAAATTAACTAAGGAATATACAAATAAGCATTTTAAATAGTTTTGTATCATTAATTCATAAGATATCAAAGAACATACAATATGCTACTTTTTTCCTCTTTCCCAAAGTGGTACTCAATTTATAATAGTTAAACATAAAAAGGTAAAATCATCATATTATATATAAGAGAGAGAAAAAAATTTCAGAAGGAGTTAACCCTTTGACTTCTAATATTTTAAGTTGAAGTGCTTTGAGTGGCATGCAATTTGTATGAGCAGCTGGTAATAACTAACACTGCACACTAAGTTGACGGTTTGCAGTGGACATATATACGCTACCATAGCAGTTCAAGGGTTATTCAGATTACACAACTTTTTTAAAGAATTTTTTTAAGTATTAATTTTAAGATTTTTTAAGAAAAAATTACATTTGCATATTTTTGATTTGCATGCATGCACTTAACAAACAGACTGAAAACAAAGGATAACAGTAATTAAACAAATATTACTGATTTAAATTTTAAAAAATACACTAATTGAATTCAAAAGGTACATACCAATTGGTTCAGTTTCAAAATCAATATTGACAGTACCAGCCAGGGCATAAGCAACAACCAAAAGTGGAGAAGCAAGGTAATTGGCACGAGTGTGAGGATGAATTCTTCCTTCAAAGTTTCGATTGCCTGACAACACACCACAAGCAACTATCTCACCCTAAAAACAGATATACATCAAAATCCACATTTTTAATCCATTAAGCAGTACTTTTACATTAGCTGGGCACAGCCAGAAATCGCCAAATAATGTAGAGTCCCGCCTGTTTAGTCATTTGTTTTGCTTGAAGGCTTGCATTTGGTTAATATTTGAGCCCAGATAACAGAAAAGTAATTAATCATGCTTATGTGAATATTTAATGAGATTAAATGCAATCATAATTTTTTGATAATTAAGTTTTTTTAAATTTTGAAATAACATAAATGAATTTTAATAAGGTATTTTATACCATTTAATAATATTTTTGTTCTCATCTGCACACATTGATATTATAATAACTATTTTTTATGATAGTGTCAGAAAAGTTATATAATAAAAAACTTTTATAAATATTAAAATATATTTCGTTAAAATGTATTACAAAAATATAGCCATACAAAGATTTATTCTTGAATAAATGTAGTACATGTTACTATTGACCAAAAAATATACCATGTATAAGTCTTCAATTTTAAAACTATAATAGCTGTGTGAAAATAAAAATTTGAAAAATAATAAACAAATAAAAATAGACAAATATACTGAGAATTTTATGCACAAATAGAAAAAAAAAAGTATTTTCACACTCAGAAGAGGAGACAAGTTTGTCTAATTTTTTTATCTCCTTTCCCCCATTGATTCAAAATTGTTAATGAGAAAAAGTAATAAAAGAAAATCAGACAAGAATATTTTCATATCTAGAATAAGAGATTAATTATTATCATATTACCACATCAATAGCTTCTACTATGCAGTCAGGAAGAGGTCCACTATTTCCTATGCATGTCATACAACCATAACCAACAACATCAAATCTGAAATGTTATAAGTAATTTATAGAATGATAAACATTCATTAATATATAGATACATATTACTAGTTATGATTTGATTAAGCTAAAGCATAGAAAAATATTGATAATTACCCAAGTTGTTTTAAATACTTTATGACACCACTTTCTTGTAGATAATAAGTAACTACACCACTACCAGGAGACATGCTTGTTTTGATGTAAGGCATAACAGTAAGACCTTTCTCTACTGCCTTTTTGGCAACCAAACCTAAAACATAAATGGAAATATTTTTTAAGTGATATAATTATCATTATTCATGAATTTCATAAATCAAGAACCAAAACTCTATAAGTAGCATTTTATAAAGAGAGAAGAAAAAGTAATTTTCAAATTTTTAATTCAACATAATAATATGTTGTTATGAATCTTAATGTTGTTTCACAGTACAGTTAGTCCCATCATGGGAAATAGTTTTATGGGCAGTCTATCAAATGTTAAAAGAAAGATCAATGACTCACAGGCTTGGAGACAAAATAGACATAAGAATCTTCAGTAATTTTAATGATGGGACCAACAGGAGGTCAATTATGCTGATTCTTTGAGAACCCTTGAACCTTCTACTCCAGAAGTTATATAAAAGGAAGGCGCACAAAGTTGAAGTCAATTGCAGAGGGTAGCTCAAGCCTTTAGAGGAATGAAAACTAAGCCTTGCACTAAATCTTGGAAACAAGTATTGAAATAGCATTGAGTCACGAGTAACAGTTGTTTAGTAGTGAGTAGCAATTGGGTACAACTAAAGCAAAGAGACAATGGAGAATAGCAGGTGTTTGGAGAGAGTTTAATGAATAGCCACATGAATTCTCACTTCCTGCAGAAATGTGTCTGACCCTTTGTGTGTTATGGTTTTGTATTATCATTTACTACTTGTGGGCTGCTGCTTGTTCTAAGCAAGCTGCTGTGTATGTCTAGGTTATATTTTCTCATCCACATATTCATGTTCATGTGTTAAAAAATATCCTAATTTATTATCGAGGCTTGTTGACTTTACATGGTACGTTCACTACAGCGAACCCATTGAACTTTTATGCAAGGCATTTATTTCAGTAGCAATATAAAATGCTATTAATATAAAATATTCAATTTCACAAAAAATGCTTTTATTAGTAAATACAAAATTTAAATTTGAAGCACTTCCAGAGAAATATAAATTTATTAAATAGCAAAGGAAGCTTTAGTTACAATATATACAATGACAAAATGCAACTTCAATTTCTTAAATATAGTTATAAATATAAGAACAGAAATAATTTAAATAAGAGATGCATATAATTAAACCACATTTTAAAAGATTAATGAAACGTGTACCTGCTCCTAACATTACAGATGGATTACTAGTATTTGTACAACTAGTGATGGCAGCAATAACAACAGCACCATGTTTAAGAAAGTACTGTTGGTCATTGTATGTAAATGGCACTGTGGTGGTAAGTTTTTCGGGATCCAGCCCAAATCCTTTAAAGCCAACCTGAAAAAAGCCAAATAAATTTCTGATTCTAGACACGCACAAAAAATTTATAGTGCTGATTTTTTATTAAAAGAGAAAAGCCCAATTAAAAAATATTCCTACTTTATTATTTCTACTAATTAATATACAGTTAACAGACATAAGTCAAACAACCATTTTACTAAAGTATTCATAGGCTTATTTTAAGCAAGAATTATCCATAATAAAGCAAAATACTTAAAAATTATACAAATTCTTTCAGGAATACAGATTGAAGGATTTTCATATATATATATATATATATATATATATATCAAATACATTCTATAATGTTGGTAAAAATAATAGAATTCAATAACAGAATAATTAAAAAAATATAATAGTATATAAAATTTCTTTTTCTTACTTAGATTGGAAACATTCTTAGAATAAAAATAAATAAAGCCGAACTTCATTGTGCTAAATGTGCACACCAAGAAAAAAATATTGTTGAACAATAAAATGAATTTATGTAATATTAGGTAAATAGTGCTAAAGACATTAAAACATCATAAAATTACTAAAAAAATGTATTAATCTCAAAAATGATAAAATAAATTTCCAAAAATGTTGGAATCCATATTTTAGTAGAAATGTGCAATGTCAGAAATATACTTGCAAATTTTTTATTGAATCTATTCATAAGTAAAAATATCATCAAGATATTCATTCATATGGCTCAAAACTGCATAACAAATTTTGGATAATTAAATCAAGAAAAATAGTTACAATATATTGTAGATGTGCACTAAATTGGAAACTTTAAGTAATTTTTTATGTTTTCTCTCCGACCCTATTTGAAGCAGCATAGTTTTACATCTAATTTTTGATTTGGATTGAGAAAAATTTTCTAAAGACATACTATAATTTGAAAATACAAGAAAATGTCAAAATTCACAATTAAAGCAAAAATCTGTTATGTCTGTTAATTATAAAATCCTTAAAAACACATTCAACATGCCAATAATATCAAATTTTGTAAGCAATCAAAATTATCAGTGATCAACTTATTATTAATATAAAATATTGATTTTTTGGCTCAGAAATAATATGCAGCAAACACAATTTGAATACTCTAATCTCCTTTCACATTAAGATTTTAAATTCATTAACTAGGATTTCAATAAAAATAGAGTAATGTGGAGATTCATCAAACTCACTTGAGGTCACTTTTTTAACATTCATAAACCTCATTATAAATCAAAATGTGACAGTTAAAAAAATAAAAGAAATACAGACCTTATTTACAAGACAACTCTGAAAATCTTTCTTCATTTCTTGAACAGGAACACGATCATGAGGCCGTTTTGGTCCGCTGACAGAACTTACAACAGTTGCTAAATCTAAAGTTACAATCTATAGAAAAGGAAGAGGAAAGAATTAGCAATTGGTCTTAAAGTTATATATTAAATATACAAGAGAAAAACTTACAGCTTCAAAGAACAGAATACAATTTACATATATGGCTTTGTAAAATAAATAAAAGATAGTGAAATGTCATTTAAAAAATGAATTGAGTTCAAAAAGTGAAAGAAGCTATATTTACTATCAAAATACATTATTTTCTATCAATACAAGCAATAATGTTTTCTATCTAAGAATAAAAAAGTTATACTAAGAATGCTTATGAAAATCTAGTGTATATTTATTGTTTATACAAATACTTTTTCATTTTTGCTTTCTTAAATGCATTTATTTAATCAATACATAATCATGAAGGTAAAAAAAAAAGAATTAAATTCATATGAAAATTAAAATAAATAAGACTTCAGTTTGTTTCTCAAAACTGAATTTTAAAAATCTTATTTTTATATAAAGTAATCAAAATAAAAAATATATATAAATATGAATGAAAATGAAAAACATAAATATGAAAGAATAATGAAGAATAGATGCCAAATGTAAATTTTATAGAGAATGATAGATCAAATTATAATTGATCTTTTATCATATTCTTTATAAAAATAAAACAGATATCCAATAAGAAAATTGTATAAAGATTAAATAATTCTGTTTAAATTCCCTTCCATCATACAATAAATATGGTCTGACTGATTAAACAATATAAGAAATAAATAGTACTTTTAATAAATTTAACATATTAGACAGAATTATTTCAATTTTGAATTAATAAAAGAATTACAAGATAAAATTCAATAGAATATCAATATGTAGTTGAATTATTTAATATCAGCTAAACAGTTATAATGACATTGTAAATCATGTATTTCAAATAAAAACAATTAAAATGGTACATAAAAAAAAGAAAGAAATGACTTTCCTACAACGCCTAACACATAAAAACAATATTCACATAAAAACAATATTTTAGATTCCACCAAAGTAAAGTTGTTTAAACAGAAATTTTCTAAATAATAATTTTCACACATCATAAAGAACTACCAAATGCTGCATATCATGATTATTAGATTTTATTGCTGACTTAAATACTTAAATATTTGGTAATTATATATATATATATATATATATATATATATATATATATATATATACATATACAGAGAGAGAGAGAGAGAAATACTAAAATTAAAATCAAATATTATATTTTAATTATATGCTATTATAATAAACCACACACATATACAGGTGGTTATTAAAGTCCTTTAAATTCAAAACAATATTTTGTATAGTTGAAAAAATCAACAGATACCATCTAGCACACTTATAATAAAGTGACTAAGCTGAATTCATTGAGACATGTATATTGTCTTCAGCAGTAAAATAACCAGAAAATTAAAGATGGGCTCAGTTAATAAAATGTATGCTGGAATAAAAACACAGGAAAAATTTCATGGACCTCTCTATAATTAAGGGATATATTGGTCACTTAATTGACTTTATGTGACCTGAAAAAGGTTTCATCCAAATATTTTGTATTTGAATTCTAAGATTCTCTCCTCCCCCCTGATGTATTTTTCAGATATTTTCTTGTATTATTCTAGTTTACATTTTTCAGTGCTTAAGTTTCTTATAAAGGTTGTTGAGCTTAAAAAAATTTGCAATTTTAGGGCAAATCCTTTTCAGACCATGGGAAGTTCATAATGTTAATTGCAATTTTTTATAATTTTACAGCATACATTTCTCTAATTGAATATATTTGTCAAACTGTATAATTTTTAGTAAGAATTTTTGAAACCTCCACTACGAGAGGTGCTGTAGCCTATTTCACTAAATTCAGTATAATCACTTATTTATAGATACAAATTACTATACAAGACATTTTAAATTTAAAGGTCTTAAAAGAAATTTATTAATTTACCTAGAGAAAGAGAGAATAGGAAAAACCAATCAGTAACAATAAAAATAGGCAATAATTATTCAGAATACTTTTCAAAAATTCAACAAAAATGGATGATTTACTTCAGAAAATGCAGGATCTTGATCAGAGTTCTTATAGTCTCTATACATGTGTACAGCTTCCAGATACGCTTTGACATACTTCAAATGCTTTTCATCCCGACCTAAGTGAAATAGGGAAAAGAAAAATGGAAACAGCACCAGTTACTTTTACAAATTGTAAATTACTAATACTAATTTGCAAAAACTTTAAATTATGAATAAATTCATATAAGTATAGGAAGAAAACAATTTTATCAAACATATTTTACAGTACTTCTTTACTTCATTGTGCAAGAAAATTCAGAAGAATTTCCTTTAAAAGTTGCAATTATAAATCAATTTTAATTTGCCATACATTAAAATAAAAATTTACAAGTAGCCTTCTATCAATAATAATATTTCTTACAATTTCTTTCAGCATGTTAAATTTTGCACAGAACTTTTAAGAAGTCATAACTGTATTCTAGGAAAAACTTTAAATTCTGTAAAATGCATTAATAATTATAAAAATAAGTTTTTATAATTATACCTTAAAGACTTAAGATGTAATTATAAAAACTTATAATTTAAGAAAGATTCAAAACAATCTTTGATGTAACATTTATATTGAAAAAGCTTCCCAAATTACCTGTTTGATGCAAGTACAAAATGCTCTTGTCATCAACTGGAAAGAAACCAACTGTTGCTCCATATTCAGGACACATATTGGATATTGTAGCTCTATCAGCAATAGACAACTCGGCAACTCCAGGACCAAAAAACTCCACAAATTTTCCAACAACTCCCAACTGTCTTAGATGCTAAACAGAAATGGAGAAAAAGACAATTTTGTAAACACACTTTAAATTTGATTAATACTAACATTGTTTAATGAAAGAAAATATTTTTTTATTTCATAAATAGCATTCAAGTAAAGGGAAAGAGAAAAATTACTTTAGTAATGGTGAGTACAACATCTGTAGAAGTGGTCATTGGATTCAATTTACCAATTAATTTGTAACCAACAACTTGGGGTAAAACCATACTAATAGCCTGTCCAAGCATAACAGCTTCAGCTTCAATGCCACCAACACCTGAAACCATTTTAATTTATCTTAAAACATTTCAAAATGCATTTTTAAAGGATTATTATTGTGTTTTTATAATTTGTAATAGTTCCTTTTGTTTAAAATTAAAAGAAAAGTTTAATATATTTTGATATCTTCATACTTCTCATAAATAATACATTGTGATGAATAAAAAGTGAAATATCTTAAATTTAAACAAAAATAGTATATACCAAGCAAATAATTTTAAAGTATCTATTTCAAAGAGCATATCCTCAAATACTTTTATTAGGCTGGCATATTTTATGAAATTTTTATGTATATACATAATCAAAATATGCTTATCTTATTTAATAATATTTAGAATTCCTAATAAATGAAAGTTTACAAATTCAAATATACTGTAAGATCACTATTATAATACTGCATAAAGAAGTTTTTATGCATTCTTTATAATCAATTTCTAATTTAGCATTTTTTTAATTTGTACAGGTTTACATAATTTCTTTTTAAATTCCTAGTTATTTATCAAAACTCCTAAATTTAAATTATTAAAGAAATCTTCCAAAGAACATAAAAAGAAAAATCAATGCAATTTTAGACACTGTTTAATAATGGTAATAATGAAAAGCTATCAAATTTATAAGAGTAGATAAAGGAACTTTAACATTTCTTACAAAATATTATATTAACAAGAATTTGCAAAAAGTGAAGCACTATAAATAGTTCAGTTTGATTTTTTAATTCTATCAATGTTGCCAATAAATTATCTGTGATGAATTCTTGGATTAAAATTGAAACATCCAAAGAAGTTGCAATAAAATAAAAAAAATAGGCACAATGAATGCAGAAATAATATAAAACAGTTATAAAAATAAGAATTAAAACTTGTAAATATTACAGATTTTAGTTAGAATAAAGTAAAAATGACTGTTAATATTTCTTTGAAAGTCCATTCTTTGCACTTTCATCAACATTTTTCTGTTTGTGATAATATACCCATTAAAATATAATACTTATTCTTCACTGATGACTTATAAATATGTTTTATTGCTAAAAGAATAAACTAAACAAATTATATATATATATATATATATATATATATATATATAAACACATATTTTATAAGTAGTTTTTGTGGCCAAAGAGAAAAGACACTTATGAAATTTTAAACTTCCAATTTATTAGATCCAGGAGACATACTATGTGCATGAAGTGATTATGAAATTGATGTCTTCTCACTTAGGGATGCAACAACAGAAATAGCCTCAGTGATTTTATGCTATGAGATTCTGATGGGATTTCTTTCAATATGGCAATTTAAAAAAGGGAAATATAAGTATCTTTTAAAAGAATTTGCTAAGCATTACAGAGCATTCCTTCATTTGGAACAGGAGAACTTGTTGATTGAAGCAGTTTTATAAAACTCATAAAAAATTAAATAAAAAAAATAGAATTGGAGAAGAAAATAGAACATTTTAGAATGAAGTTGATATGGGTTAAATTAAGAAATTTGAAATTAATTTGAATTTAAATTGAGTTTTAAAGTACCATAACATATATATAAAACCAATAATTCTTCTAAAAATTCATAAACAACTAATTATTTACATAATATTATAAATATTTAAGATTTTTTAAAAACGTGAAAATACCCCATCCAACAATTCCAAGTCCATTAATCATTGTAGTATGTGAATCAGCTCCTACAAGACTGTCTGGATACAATAAACCATTGTTATCAAAAACCACTCTTGCTAAGTATTCTAAATTGACTTGATGACAGATTCCAGATCCTGGTGGTATTATTGTCATATTTTTAAAAGCTTTTGCTCCCCACTAAACAAAAAAGAAGAAGAAACTAGATAAGTTCTTGATAGTATTAAAAGAAACTGAAAATATACACTAAGCAATCAACAGCTCAATAAATTTCAAAAATAAACTATAAAAATCTCAGTATCAATTCAATATATTTTGCTGCATAATTTTTAAAGCAATGCTTGAATACAATACTCATATAATAATTCTCTAATGCTCTTCTAAATAAAAATATAAAACTATACAACAAATATCAATTCTCATTGTTTCGTAATACACGCATTTTAGAATGCATACACTTTAACCAAATTTTACATGCCATCTGCATGTATTATACATATTACGAAAATTGCTTATAATTCAACATTTCTCTAATATTGTTCAAAATTAAAGTTTAATTTCATTAAGTAATTATTAAAATATACAAAAAAAATTAAAAAATCTGCATAAAATTACATTTTGGATAAAATTTTACACTTTTGAAATAGTTTTTGTAATCATTAAATTAATGTTATAGTAAGCAAATATTTAATTCTTCTTTATGGGAATTTTTCCCCATCAGTTATTAATAAGCCAGGTATTCAGTTATCTAGGTCAGAATTCCGGATTTCATTAATTTGAATTACTGGAGTTCTAACGTATAGCAAATTTATCTGTCACAATATCTCAATCACCTCTCTTCTAATGAGCATTTGATTAAATTCCAATAAGCAGGTATTATTAAATCATGTCACTAATTTATAAGGCTATATTTGAGATATTAGAAAACAAGATGATATAATTTTTAAATTTAAATTCTTCTGAAGAAAAGGAGCTAATAAACAAAATTACTCACTTTAAGAAATTCAAATCTTTCTTTGTTCCTTTCAAATTCTAAATCCAAGTTCTTTTCTAAGGAATCAGAACTGGAAAAAAAGGATTAGCTATTCATAACATAATTCTTCAATAACATAATTTTAAATTTAAAAAAAAAAAAAAAAAAATCTTAAATTACTATTGGCATAGTAAATTTGATATTCTGAATTTCAACAATAAAAATTGCATTTGCAATTAAATAACACACTTATAATTGTTAAGTAATATCACAATTATTATCATGTGAAAATATGATTCTGTTTTCATTAAAAGGTTTTGAATAATCGAAAGCAACAAATACTTGAAGCTCAAAATTGCATAGGCATAAGCACAGAATGAAGCATAAATGGCACAATTCATCAACATCTTTTAATAGCATATATTTTATTTTGGAGTTGACTTTTACAGTACAGCTTTTGAACTATCTATTATCTGCTAATGTAGTTTTATTTTGAAGTAAGCTTTCACAGTATAATTTTTCCATTATCTATCGTCAGTTAATATAGTTTTATTTTGGAGTCAGCTTTCACAGTATTGCTTTTGAATTATATATCATCAGCTGTTATAGTTTTTCCCTTGGAAATCACAGTGTTATTGCTTAGCTCATGCAATGTTTTTTTTTTTTAATAAACCAAACAAGCTCAGAACAATAATCAATAGTTAGCAGTTGAAATAATTATCATTTACAAAGCAAGGTTTTAATTTCATAAGAATTTATTTGAAATTTACAGTTTTTGAAATCATCTATATTAAATCTGAACAGACATTTTTATAAATTTATTACACTTTCTAATAGACAGCAAATTCCGAGAAAAATAACATATATTATTAGGGAACAAAAGTATTTTATATTTGAATCAAACTATTAATAAGTTTAAATTAGACATTTTTTCAGAATCAAATCAGAAATTATAGAAATTAGAATAACTTATTAAAAAAATGTCAGAGTATAAAAAAGCATCAAATCAATAAAAGGATAATCATAAATCTAAAACTTGAATTTAAAAGTGTAATTAGTAGTTAGTTGCCAACATTGCTAAAACACATACACACACAAAAGAAAAAAAAAGGAAATTTTAATAGGAAATACATGCTAACAATACAATTATTTCTTTACAAACAAATAAAACACATATACATATATAAAGCACAAACAGATGGTTAAAAAAAAGAGAAAATCTCAAATGAAATGATTTTTTTAAAATCTGCCTTATAAAATTCAAATTTTTCTAGTGCATTTCTTTTTATTAGAATATATATTTCATCTTATTCAGTTCTAAATATTAAATTTATTTTAAATCACTTGCATCCTAAATTTTAGCTCTGTAAGATAGTTTGATAAAATTATACCTATTGGGGGGGGGGGGAATCGAGGGATTTCCTTTGCTTAAAAAATCTTAACATATTTTACTGATTATAACCCAAAACAGAGATCTACCTGCAACCGAATCTACAATGAATACATATCTGCTATGAATATTTCTTAAGTTAGTTATTGTAATGCAGTTTAACTTGTTCTCCATTTAGATCCATTGATTTGATGCTAATTAGAAAAAAGAAAAAAATTAACAAGGAAATATAAAGCCTACTCATTTAAAATGTTTCATCTCATAAAAAAAGCACATTTAAGAAACTGATTTACTAAGAGAATTTATTCATTTTCATTACATAACTATTTAGCTTTTTTTTAATTCATGCAGCAACAATAAATTTTTATGAATACTTTATTCACTTTTTGAAAATCAAAAAGTAGTTCTACAACAATTTTAATCAAGCTAAAAGGGGAAACAGGAACAGAAAAAAACAAAATTTGAAAGCAAGGTCATAGATGCAAAGTTAAGAATTATTAAAAGGATATTCAAATTCAGATAACAAATTGTATTGATTATAAAAAGTGAATTATGAACTATGAAATAATAAAACCTGCATTAGAAGCACTGTTTACAATGCAATCTTGCAGAAGATGCACTGCCACTAAATTTATGCTAGCCAGTTCTAAGTAAATTAAAAACTATTCTCATACATTAAAAACAAAGATATCATTAAATTTTAAATTTAACTCAGCAAAGATATTTTTAAAAGCAAGTATTAATTATTTACTGACTAGAGATATCACAATAAAAATAAAACATATTGTGTAGATTGAAATAGTAATTGAGAAAACCTCTCACACAAAAAAGATAAAGCAAATTGAATTGCATGCAATGCAGTAAGAGTAGTTTTAAATAGGGAAAGATACATTCTAGATAATAAAAGATTACCAAAAATTTAATTTAAAAATGATGAAATTCAAATAATAAAGTATACTAAAATAAATAAATAAATAGTCGGCATAATGCAGAATCAGAAGCAAAAAATGCAATTACTAAAAAATTATTTTAAACTAAAATATGTAGGAAGACTGCAACTTATATAGATCTAAGTGCAAAACTTGAACTCAAAAACAAGAAAAAGTTTAACTAAATACATTTAAACAAATTTTTAATAAAGTCTACACTAACCCTATAGATCTTGCTTTATGAAACGGACAGTATTCATATTGAAGTGGAAAGTTGGGATGAGGTGAAACTTTAGGATTTTGCAGTTCTTGTTTTAATCGAGATAAATTAGATGGTAGATATAGATTTTGACTGTTATTTCTCCATGTCCGCAAACGCTCACAGTCCAAACTTTGGTTTTTAAATGCATATGAAGACTTCAAATGATTCTCATTGATTGTATTTTTTGAGCAATAATTAAATCTGGAAGAATTTTGGTCACTTTCTTGCTTTATGGAAGCACCATAAGGACTTTTTCGGCTGCTGGTCACAATTCTGTTACCACCACCAGGGTTAGGGCTGTCACGGAGAGTGCTGTAAAGGGGGAAGACAACAGTGAACGCAACTGTCACAAAAAGGAGTGGTTACACACAAAAAGCAAGCACTCTTCAGCTTAAAATGACAACAATTTTACATTGTGCATTAAATGCTGCTGTATGTAATAAATTCAGAGTATTTTAGCAAGAAATTTAAACACACCAAAATTTTACTTACTATTTAAGAACATTAAGTTAGAAGAGTCATCAATTACAATTACAGTCAAATTAGAAAGTTAAATTATTAAGTCATCAATGCATTAAATTAGAAATAAATTATAATTTTGGTGGGCTATTTTTGAGTTAATATATAAAAGTTTAAATGAGATATATAAGGAAATGTAGAAAATTCTTAGACTTTGATAATGATGAAAAAATTATGACAAATTTCTTAATTCCAACTTTTATATTTCATAAATGATAATAAGTTACAGAAATTTTAAAAAAAAAACATTAAAAATCCTTCCAATTAAAATGATTAATCACTTTTTTAGGTTGTAGATTCTGAAAAGTGAAAATTTTAATTCATCAGTACCATAAAATAGAATTTTTTCTAAATATTTATAATTTTTATTAATATATTAATTGTAATCTGTTTACTTTATGATCTTTTAGATTTTTTAGACTTTTATTTTCCAGATATATTCTTTAAAAAATAAAACAATGTTGCTGATTAGAAACTTATTCTTGGTAGACTGTTAATGTATTAAAAAAGAATTCTAAACTTATCTTGCCTAATTAGAACTATCATCACGGAAATGCAAAATTCCAAAGACAGCTCAGAACAAATAATTTATTTAAGAAGGGAAGATTTTTACATGTGTTTAATTATAAAGCTAGCTAAAAGAAATCATGTGTAAATTTTGATATAAAAGATGTCTTTCATAATTTTTTTATATGATAAATACTATGTTTTGTATATATATAATAGCATTATTTAATAGTATGCATCATCATCATTATTTAATTAATTTTTATAGAGCTAAAAAGAATACTTATTGTTAGTTTAAATAATTTATAATGCCTATAGGTGTTCTCTAACATTTTCTGAAATTACTAACTATCTATGATAAAACTGAAAGAAATATAAAAATTAAAATCTTGTAAGAAAGTGCTTTCAAAGAAGAAACATAAAAACACAAAAAATAAAAGAATGTTAACTTTAAACAAAAAATGTAAAGGTTATTAAATAAAGAAAATTGTTAAAAAAATTAAAGAAACATTTTAGCATTAGAGTATTTTAAATTTCAAAAATGCTAAGCACATTGAAAGAATTTATGAAATAACAAAATTAACTAAGCAATGCATAAATTTAATTAAAATTCAACAACAAAATAGATAATTAAATTTATTTCATAATACTGTACTTACATTATAGTTAGCTTGTTCAAAATGTTTGATTTTAATCAAATTTTTATTCCTTTAACTAAAATAAAATGATTTGCATTTATTTCTAAAAACTAAATCAATTAAGATCCATTGTAGCCAGATTATATAATTATACAAATTCTAAAACAACATTTAAGAAGCATATTTATGCTTTACAATATCAATTTTTTAAAAACTAAAATAAATAAGTTGTAAAAAATAAGGAGTATCAAGTCATATTCTAAAAAAAATTTGCTTTGGTGGAAGCAAATTGAAAATTGAAATATAACAAACAATTAATCTGCAGTAATTTTATAAGACATTAAGACAGAAAAAAAAGTGTAAAAATTATATATAACTTCTAAAAAGTATGTCAATCAAGACAGTGCTTATGCAAAATAATTATTAGCGTTCACACTACAGAAAGTTCCAAAAAGTAGCATTTAAAAAATGCAATATTTCCTAAAATGAAATTATATAAAAAAAGAGAAGATGAAATTTTCGGATATAGAAGATTTACATTTTTATAAATCCCAGATTACAAAAATTTCCAATTGCAATTTTAAACCTGATTACA
>JAPMOQ010016726.1:953553-967226 GCA_026543055.1 Argiope trifasciata
TATATATATATATATATATATATACATATATACATATATATATAAACTTTTTAAAATCAAATGTATCAAGGAATTAATAATTAATTAAAATTGCACTCCTTCCAAGGCATTAGTGCATAATCCTCAGATCTCCAGCTTTACATACTTCTTTTTGGAAAAGTTCTTAAGATTAACTCTGCATTAAACCTCCCATTTCCTTTGAATTTTAAAGATAAAGTTTACATATAGAAGAATTATTAATTTTTAGATAACTAAAATAGCTAATAATCTTTGACTTTTCATAGATTTCTATACATTACTGAAATTTGTAAATCACCTTACTGGAATATGGAGGTTATTTTTACTCATAGGAAGTTTTACATATAGAAACTGCACACAAAGTTATTACATTTACTTCTTGTATAAAATTTTCAATTTTAATTCCTTTCATACTTTTTTTCACATTCTTGTGAATTAAAATATATGCTTAAGAGCAGTTATATTTAACAAATTAAAATTGTAAAATCAAGTGTTTTAGGAGTACTTTTTCTACAGATGAATAATTTTATTTCATACTGAAATCATCATAAGTAACAGATTAAACAATCGTACATTGATTAGATTAAGTATAATAATCATTTTAACCCATATAAATATTAAGTGAATTCTCATATGGTTTAATATGTGTACATCTGCCTTAAGCCATCTGTTTTCTTAAATATATTTAGCTGAAATAAGGTTTTCGTGCTTGGTATATAATAGTAGGTAAAAATATTTTCATCCTCAAACTAATACTCTTATCATAAGTAAATTTACTGCCAAACAGAAAAAATTAATACAGGCTTCAAATTTGCATTTAGATCTATATCAATGACTTCGATTAAAATACACTACATGCTTTATAAATGCAAAATTCCAATACCTCTTCAGTCTGCTATTTCAATTATTTGTTAAAATGTATCCAAAGAGGAAAATGAATCAATAAAGCTAATATGTTTTTTGAATAAACAGTTTCACAATCTTTTCAAATTTCTGCTAATTAGACAGGTTAGTATCTAAATAATCCACATAAAAGAAGGGGGAGGATGTAACTAAATAACTGAGAAAAATCTAGATTTTCAAAAAGTCAATCAAGTAATACTAATGACCTCAAAAATTACATTCATATTTTATTTATAAAAAGGAAGTAAAAATAATAGTATATTGAAAATCAGCTTTCAAAAATTTAGTATAGAAAAATTATGATCATGCTTGTGATAACGGGCAAAAGCAAGCTTAATGCATCATGCTATTGTAATAAAATGTTAATATAAGAAAATAGCATATAGTAAAGATTTGAAATAAACATGAAAATGAAATTCTTATATTCTAAAAAATTTACTGGGCAGAAAAATTATTCAACGAATATAGGCAAAGAGTTTTTTAATATTTAAAAAAAAATTGTAGCTGAATTTTTAATTTCAAATTAAGTGTCACAAATGTATGGTAAAAAAAGTTTTTTTTTTTTTGTAACAAAAAAATATATATATTAAAGAATTGCAACATTTAAAAAAGCAAATGCATAAATAATATTATTTTACATTAAAAGCATTATAATGATTCTTTACATTATTTCATATATACATTTTTCAAGTTGTAAAGATTAAGAATTTTCTTTATATAATATTTTTAATTCTTTGCAAAACTACATGACACAATTTTTTTATTAACCTAATATAACATATCAAATTATATTTGTATATACCAATCATACAATTTCTTCATAAATATGTCTAATTAAATCTTTATAAAGGTTTTTCTTTTCTTTTTTTCAAAATAAAGTCTTAACATCCTAAATTCTCATTTAAAATGAATGCAGTATTAAAAGAACAAATAATTGTCAGATATGAATTTGTGCATGAAAATTATCAAAGAACGAATTTTTGGATGAAAAATACTCAGCACATATATGGAAAAAATAACAGATAACATTAAAAAGAATATTTAAAATGGAAAAGCTTATTCAGACTTAAATAAGCAAAAAAAAAGAAGGGGGAGGCTATTTTTTTGCTAGGTGAAATTAAGAATTACACAGCAATAAAATGATGTCACTGAGCAGTGAAAATCTTTGGGTTTCATTATTTATGTGAAAAATTCTTTTAAAAATTCTATTCGATATAATTATTTCAAAAATTCTTTAAAAAACAAACAAGAGTAGTCAATTTTCATCAGATTATAAATTCATTTTTTAACTGTATTCTTATTAATTGGTTCCAAATATAAGACCATTTTTCTTACTCAACTCTTTTTTATTTTAATTCAATAAAATGAAATTATCAGTCTAATCTTGAATGGTATTGCTTAAGAATATTTTTGTTACATATAAATATGAATTAATATGACCTAAAGAAATAATATATTTTAAAATTGCAATAAAACTAACTTTTATTAAAAAAAAACATTTATGAGTTATAACTGACAAAGGAAGTTATTGATATTTCAAATATTAAGATCATCATATTTATAACCTCATTAGCTTTAAATTTCCAATAAATTAAACTTTTTAAGTTATTTCATATCACACAGTCTAGCAGGCTTTTCCAAATCTGACAAATAAACAATATTCAGAGACCTTTCCAATCATTTTACAATACAATTAAAAAAACTAAAATTTTACTTCTGCACAATTACTGTAGATTTAGTTAATGAATGACCCATTTACATCTTATTTACTATAATTATTCAATACCACTTACATTAGAAACCATTGTTAGGCAGTCACCCACTTACCTTGTAGAAAAATCTACTTGAACTGAGTGGTCAATCACAAGATCTGCTGGGCATAAAGGGTTTACTTTCTCAGGATCTCCACCTAACTTTTGAACACAATCTCTCATAGCTGCAAAATCTGTTACACAAGGTACACCTCTAAAAAAAATAATTCACATCATATTTTCTAAAATAAAAATTCATTTTTATAAACATGCATGGACACAAATTATTTTTTTTGTTCTTTTTCCTTAGAGGAGGTGTGCAGATGTCCTTCCTTCACTATCTATTTGAAAAGCCTGTTCTTTATGTAATATTATTTAATTGACTCATAAAATAACTAGAATTTTCACTAGCCTATGAGATTACTCCATCTTTTAACAACCCAGTTATTGATTTAACTTTCCATCTTCATTACATAAAGAAAAGATTTTTAAAAATATGAGAAACAAAAATAAATAGCATTGAAAGCAATTAAAAAGGATAATTTATGAAAGTGTGAAAAGGATAAATAATAAATTAGAAGGTTTACTAAAGAAAATTATAATTTCAAATTTTTAAAAAAATAATGCTTTTAATTCAATTGAAAATATTAAATATTTTGAACTTCATGTTATTCATAATTATACTCATTAAAAATAATTTTACTTAAAATGTACCAGCAACCAATGTAGAGTAGAAACATACAATAAGATAATCTATACTCACGTAAAATCTTGAAGAATTACACGAGCTGGAGTAAATGCAACATCCACCCCACCTTCTTTAAATTGAAGTGTTTCCCAATTTAAGATATTTGTCACATCCTTTTCTTTTACTTGAAAATTATCGCAGCAACGTACAGCAGCTTCCAATAAGACACGGATGGAAAATGGTAACTTTTCTGAAAAATAATGAAACATTATATATATATATATATATATATATATATATACATACAGACGGATATAGATTTTTATTTATTGATTTTAACTTTCTCAATGTTTTAAAACACCTACCAGTAATTTAGGGGATTTAACTAGTGGATTAAGGTATAACACAGTTAAGAAACATAACTAAAAAGATAAACATTAAAAATTATACTATCCCATTATGTTCTTAATGTGCTCCTTGGTAATAAACAGTTTTTAAATACCTTCCTCTAAACAAACAAAAATTTTGGCACAGATACTCCTGAAGAACACCAGGAAGACAACCTACACATATATACTTTAGATTATATCAGATTTCTATCTCAGATAATACTAGGAAGTTTTCTTAGGTTGTTCTGGTCAACAGTAGCAGTCACAATTTTTTTTTTTTTATTTTTTTTTTATTATGAGTCTTAGAAATTACAGCAAAATAAGTTGGGAAAAATGAAATTACTTACAGCATATTAAAAGACTAACAATTTATCTCTAAAGTATAATTAATCAAGGCATTTAATACTTCTGAGATATGAAAATAAAATGTCTTATATTCCAATAAATCCATTTCAACATTCTCCATCTTTTTTACAAGATAGTTTTACTTCTCAAGCACTAAAAATGCTCAATACCAAGCATTTTTATAAACCCTTCCATCTGAAGGTAGGGCAGAAATTTAACATCTACATTTAGATGAATACAAATGTTATATTATAGAAGTATTGCAATTCCACTTTCCTTTAATAGTTCACCAGTTGGAATTACAATATGGATAGTTTCGTACGATCAGCAGATAACACCATTTCTTTATTCCAATACACTGTAATATGTTAGATATTTTATAAACAAGCAAAGATAAAAAGCAATTAAAATGAGTATACAAATTATCACAGGGGCTATTAGACTATCCCTTCATTCCATTAATAGAATTGGGGAGGAAGAAAGTCATTTTTCCGTTTCATTATCATTTTCAACAAGAATGTGGAATTTTTTAAATTTAATAATTTTTCTAAAATTAAATACTATTTTATGATTTTAAATTATATTAGCTATTAAAATCCATAAAATGAGGTTACTGTCAGCTAACAAGATTGTTTTGTATATTTCTCCTTATTATTATCTAATTAATACTTATATAATCATAATTCATGCTTTTTAGAAACAAATAATCAAAGTTTGCTAGTAATAACTACATGAATTTTTTTAAAGTACTAACAATAAAGTAACTTGCAACGAAAAATATTTTATATATGTGTATAGCTTGTCTTGTTTACATTAGAAATAGTGTGGAAATAATAGAATTTAACCTTTTCCATACATGAAATACCAATAAACTGTATTAATTTGCAATGTTGATACTAGTATTAGACATTGTAATAGGTGATTGATGAGTTAAATTAAAGATACTAGAGAAATACAATTTAGCAACAAGTTTTTCACAAATGGCAACAAGTGTCTTAAGAATTGCCGTATTTATGAGAATCTAATGCGCCATCGAATCTAATGCGCATCCCCATTTTAAAACTTTAAATAATAATAAAAAAAATTGTAATAAAAATAAAAAAATAAAATAATGTAATTTGTAAAAATAATAAAAAAATTGTTTATTTAATTTTGTAAAAAATTTTTTTTTAAACCAATTTTGAATACTACATTTGGCCAAAAACCATACGCATTAGATTAAAAATAAATACGGTATGTACATCTGCCATACTTACCATATCGAGGATCATTCAATCCCAGCAGATCATAATACTTGTATACTGATCCATCAACCTCTAATGATTTCAGGAGGTGACTGAAAGGATTACCTAAAATAATAAAGAAATTAACAAAATATTTTTAAAATTATAAATTGATTTTAGAAAGCAATAGTACATTTTATTGGAATTAGGAATTTTAAATACATAACAATCATGTTCATCAGCATAAATTAACTAAATATTTTTAAATATCAATATTATTAAGCAATATCTAAAATTTTCAGCAAATGTAATATATCAAAGAGATCTATAGAGTAGTTTGACAACTATCAACTGCAACACTCAATGTTACAGCTAATTCCATTTAAAAGGATGGTAACATTAACTCTATTTAAAATTTTATTGGTTATTCAATTTTTTTTTATTTCACGTGTTTTGGAAGAATTTCCATTAATGATAATTTCTATATGCAAATTTCTATTTTAAAATGTTTAAAATAAAATTCTGCATATCTATTTAAATTGAATTTATTTGTAAGCAGTTTTTATTTGCAAATGAATAAACTTTTAATAGTAAAGCTAACTGCATGAGGTTAAGCAAATTTTAAAAATATCAAATTATTAACATTATGAAGTCAAAAATTCTTTTCATGTACAAACTATGAGAGATGGGTAAAATGTTACAGAATGAAATAGGATACATTGTAACTTGTGCAATGTATCCTATTAACACATTTCAAACAAGTACATATTTCATAAACTAAATTTTACTAAACAGCCCTATATTTTTTGATTAGAAATATGTATAATAAAAACAAATAAACAATTTTTTCCAAATAAATTTTCTACCATATAAGCGAGACGAATACATGTATTTTTCAAAAGTTGATGAATTCAGGAAAAGATATTTGTTTGTATATACTATTCCTATTATCCATACAGTCCTTATGTTCAATATGCTAGCGAACCTACTAAATTCCCATTCCCATTGGTAGCAAAGCCTTAGGTTGTTTCTTTAAGTTAAAAAATTCTGCCCAGTGCCTTCTTAGATGCTGTCAAGCATTGGGTGCTTTAAATTTTACTCTTTACACAACAGACTGGCACAGCCAGTTAGAAATTTTTTTATAAAATTGTTAAGATAACCCACAATAGTGATCCCAAAGTTTAAAAAAAAATTAATGACTATCTCAGTTACAGATGAATCTCATATTAAATCAACAAACAAAATGAGCAAAGGTATCACTTCAAATAAAAAGGATAAAAGAGTCTGCGTTTGAGTTGGTTGCTTTATAGGCCTGTTGAGGGACAGTTACAATTTGACTTAGAGCTACTAATCTTGGACCTTTTTGGAGAATTTGTGTATTTATCTGTAATGATTTTTAAAAATATTACTGCACAAGAATACCTTTTATATAATTTTAAAAAATTGTCTTTTCAATTATAACAATTTTAGTCATGCAATTTTTTCTAAATTTTAGAAATTCTTTTAAAATATTTATACTTCTAATTTGTAACAATAAATTATATTGTTATCCTAAAATTCATATTTTTTTCTTTATTTTATCAAATATTTAATTACATGATGTTCTTCCATTGTTGAAATTAAAAACTTTTCAATATAGCTAAATTTAGAAGATAGGTGAATCATATTAATTAATTATTAGTACTATGAAGTTAAGCAACTAATTCCATAAGAAAGGCTCATGCAAGCAATAAATAAAATTTAAATTTAAAAAATAATAATAATAACATGGCTGAATAATTGCACAATTTAGTGAAATGATAAGCTTGAAGTTATATTTGAGGGATTTATCTGAAACCAAACATAGCCATCATTCCTGAAATATCAGTCTTTTTAATTAAAATTTAACAAAAATATTTTGATGTAGTTTTTGAATCTGTAATAAATTTGAACCAAAGCAAGAATGTTTTTTATTTAATAAAGTACAACAGAGTAAAGATTTTCCACATTATATCCATATCCCTCTGCCCCTCATACACAAATTCAAAATATGCTAGCTTGCAAAATATAGTGTTAAACAACAATTTATTTAACAGACAAAAACTAAATTCAGGTATAAAAATGCAAAAAAAAAAAAACCCTGAAGACAAATTTTAAACAAATATATCATTAAAAAATATATTCTGCATAATAACTTTATTTAATTCATAGATTATGCAGAATAAGAATATACTCTAAATTAAATGGCTTATGTACTTATTATAAGTATAAATAAATTTACACTTTTATTAAGTCATTTTTTATAATTTTGTTCCGATTTGATTTATAATTTTTGATTAAATTCTTTATGTGGCATAATTCGCTAAAATTCTTCAAAAACTGCATTGTCTTCAGTAAATCTCAGATTCTGTATATTGAGGATATAAAATCACCAGTTATGTTCATTCAATAAAATAGTAATGTAACAAACTAATTTTTATTTTAGTGTATTTTTTTGGTTAAACTGAAAATGCATTTATTTGTATATATGAAAACTTTTTTTTTTCTTTTTTCCCTTGGAATTGAAATTTATAGGAAAAATAAATTTTCTAAATCAATATATCTTGAATCTTGAATGTAAATATTATGAGATATGGAGCGACAAAGGCTATAAAATCAATATATTCAACAATAAAATTTGATATTTTACTACTGCATAGTTTTTACAGCCAGTTTTAAAACAATAATTAGCCAAACTTATGTCCCCGAAAATGTAAAATTAAAAAAGGATTTTTAAACATGCAATTTTGGCAACAAAAAAATAATTATAAATGATCGTATATTACAGTATATAAGAAAATGCTACAATCAAACTCGGCTAACATTCCTAAATTCTTTTATTCGGTTTTTTGCGTACAATTAAAAATCTTCATTCAAACAAACATATTATTTATGTAAATCTAGCGGTTCCCTTCAGCAACAAGGGTCACACCTCCTGCCACAAATTAAAAAAATCCTCACGTATTCTGATAGTTAAAACATATCTCGCAAATCAATTAGGAATTTATCTAACAAACAGAAAACGAATATTAACACACACAAAAAAAACCCTGAGATTTTCTATTTTAAAACTTTATTTTTTTTACTGTTATTTTACATCGTGAATAAATCTTATTAATATAATACTTATGGAATTTAATGATATTTTAATATTCTGTTTATGCATTGTTCATCTTAAAATTCGAAAAAAAAATGCGGCATATAAGGATGCAAAAATAAACCAAATTCAACATTATATAGGTATTCATTAATTTGGAGCCCCTCAACGGAAAAATACCTACTATGCATAGACTAATAAAAAAGAATAACTTACCCGAGTGTGTCATTTTGTCTTTATATTTCTTTCCTTGTAGCCCAAGTATTGTTAATGACCACCGAACGCACTCTCACAAACAGCCCTGATATGTCGCAATTCACATAATCAAGGAGGGATGATGGATTAAAAGCAAAACAAGTACAAAAGTATACACAGATGAGATGTTTACGTATTTCGTTGCGTGTATGCCCTCGTCGACAAATCAATGCACATTTAGCAAATTTGATCACGTACGCAGAATGTAGAGATTCAATATTAGCAAAACATTTATTGTGAATTGAATTAGTTCACTTAATTGCCGTTAGTAGTCCTTCCATTGAGAGATCTTTATTTTAAAGAAAAACTTTTCACAACTTTAAATTAAAAACTTACCACAAAATTCGTATTCTCTTTTAAATATTATTTTAATATTATCATTTATGGAAATAATATCTACTGCCGTTATATAGACGAAATAGCATAGTGGTTTCGTTTCATCAAAGGAATTCCTATGGATCATTTATCATTTTAATATATCAAGAAATCAAACACTCAATATGTATACAATTATTATAAAAAGAGTTTCAATTATTTGGAGTACAACAAAAGATATAACTTTTATAAGAGACTGATTAATGAATGTAAAATATTTTCTGATTCCCACCGAATCGATCTTATTCCAGCTGCCAATTCGCGGCATTTGGCGATTAGCTGATTCATCTGGAGCAATGATTATGATGCATTACTTTTAGTTCTTTTAGATATTGTTTAACGTTGAATATTCAGTCCTTCAAATATTTTAAAGCTTTAAATTGTGATAAATGTTTGTAAAGAGCATCATTTTAGTTGCCTGACACCAATTGCGCTTTAGGCGATAGCGTTGATGGAATTGTGGAGGTTGAATTCAGCCAAGGATCAAACTCGCGATCTTCCGATTTGCAGCCGTGTGCCACATCTCCTACGCAAAATAATCATCAATGTTTAGTAGTAGTTAATGGCTTATTAAGATTTCCACACACGCTCATTGTAACATGGGTTCTCGCCAAATTTTAAAATCGCACGCATATCATAAATTGTTACATCACTCAATATATGAAGGCACTTTGTCTTAAAGCGTTACTGTAGTTTTATTTCTTATTCCTTTATTTCAACATTCAAATGGTGAGAAGCAATCAATATTCAGTGTGATATGCATTGCGTGAGTATATCTAACAGCATGTTGATTGCATTGAGATATGGAAGTAAACCAGTAAGAATGATCTCCATGTAACTATCTCGAGAATTTCCTTCCCTCTGTTTAAATGTTGTAGATCTTAGCCAAGTTCGTGAATGCCACAGAATGTGCAGATTTTTGTTTTCAGAATCTTTTACGTTAAAGTTTTGTGTTTTATCAAAGCAGCAATATGGGAAAGGAAAAAGCGTATTAATTTGAAAGTCACTCTTCCCAAATTACTGAAATTAAAATTTGGCACAAAACTATAATTTTATGAATAATACGAAATTTCATTTATGAAAGTTATTGCATTTTCTACGTCATCACATCTGCGTGCATGCTAAAACATAGAACGACAAATGATCAATCCAATGAAAGTTTTAATTCTAAAGTATCTACATTTTAGATGCAATCAAGCTTCATCCATCTAGCTCTTTGCATATAGTAGATGTCATGATCGTTTACATTCTTCCTAACACATAAACTTTTGTAAATTATTTTCGTCCAAAAGTTGCTAAAAATCTATAAATTTGATATAAAAACGGTGCAGCCAAATTTCATCAGTCTAGCTGAAGGCATTTATGAATCAGTTTTATGACGAATTGTATTTCAAACTTTGTTTTTGATTCAAAGGGTTTTAAAACATAGACATTCGCAAAACTTCGGCATGCATTTTTTTCAAAGTGGAGGGTGGATTATAATAATTTTTTTCAGCTTTAATCCAAGAGAATAAATATTAAAAATTGACATACACAACCATTCAGGGTATCAGCCTTATTTATTTATATATTTGATTCGATTATATTAATAGATTCCATAAAAAATTGAATGAAATTTCATTAGAAATAAGCACATTTCAAAATAAGAAAAATCTGCTAATAATAAAAAGAATGCATATAACCTTTTTTTTCCTTTGTGTATTCAAATATGTTTGTGATTCTTTGCCGGTGGAATTATTTGAGTTATAGCTATAAAATTTGGTACATGTACACTTCCAAGAATAGAAATTTGTTGATAGGAGAGACTCTTTTTTAAACTGTAATTAATTAAAAATAATGCGAAATTTTGACTTTTTTTTTCGATAACTTTTGAATATATTATTTTTGAAAAAAAAAAGCTTATGCGATTTTAAAATTAAGAAAAGTTATTTCTAAAGTTTTGCAATTTTTTTTCTCAGAATTTTTTTTTTTTTTTTAAAAACTTCAAACAAAAACATTCTCGGCAATACTATTGTAAAGAAATTCAAACTATTTTCATTATTTATCAGACACTTACTTGCAAAATTTTTTTCTCTTTTCAAATCCAAAGAACAATGGTTTTGTTTATTATTTGTACAGTTTAGATGAGGACTGTAGAATAGCAAAATTACGGCACCATTAAAAGACAATTTTTTGTGTACTTAAAAGTTAAATTTCCGGACAGCTATGGATTATAACGTGCGGCTTTTGATTCCGTATTGATGGATTATATACACCATAAGAAAGTATCAGGTATAAGAATGTATTTTAAAATTTTAATTTTGAATTGGATATAAAAATCATTTTGTTTTTGCTCTATTCCTATTTGTCAATCAAACGCTCAAAAGTAGAAATTAAAATATTCGAGTCTCCAGTCCAACAAATCAAAGTCTGATAATATTTTGATTGATTCGTCTATCACTATTTTATTTTTGAAATTTGATCAGCAAGGTTGTAGCAATGATAATGTGCACAAGAAATGAATTTTAAAAACTCAAAACGAATTGATGAAAAACATTCCAGTTTTTTATAATTTTTAATTAAAATAATTAATGAAAGACTTGAAAGGACCTGGCTTAGTGAGTATCTATCGCACAATAAGTAAGATCTAAATAAAAAGGCTTGTCCAGCAGAGCTTCTTAAACGATTTTTAATTATGCACTTAGTTTAATGTAATTTATTGATTTTATGTTAGCCTATGAGTATTCTAATATTTATAGGCTTGGATGCTATTGTTTTCTACAATCTATTTACTACAAATATGACCTTAGTTAAATGGTCTTCATTACAGAGTGCTAACAGACTGAAGTTAAGTACACATATATAATTTTATCATTTGTAGAAAATGCTATAATTGCAAGTATATCATGTATTTTAGTATCCCTGACATAGAAGAAAATTATAATACCGCTGACAATTATCAATAGATATAGATTTTGCGAATCGGAGTATTACATATTGATTATTTATTTTGTTTTATTTTATCATGACAATTTTGAAACAGAAATGTTGAAACTGTAGGAATACCATAATAAGCTATATAAGACTGCTCCACCCATCCTAGAGGGTATTCGGGAAATCCTGAATGACTGGAACACAGTTACAGCATTGATTGAATGCTAAAGGCTATCCCTTGTCACAGTACAATTCCTTCCTTAGGAGGCTAATATCATTGTGGATTCTTTCAGGTTTGATCTCGAGACCATTGGGTCCGTAGTCGTGTAACATAACTAGATAAAAGTGTACACTCGTGTCCAGAATTTATTATTTGGCTCATGAACTTACCACCACATTGCTCCCCCTCCAATTATTTGGATGTGAGACAAACGATGTTATTGCAACAAGTGTTTTTGGTGGACGACGAACGTTTTAATCGCACCAAGCTTTATGACAGTTTTTGCTACAATAGAGGGCGCCACGAAGGTTAGTTCAGAACCATGGTCATCAATGTGCATTCTTGAGGTTCAAACTCGGGACCATTGGGTGCATAGCCGTGTAGCATAACCGCTAGAAAAAAACGTACACTCGTATCCGCAAGTTGTCATCTGGCTTATGAGCTTACTATCACATCATGATCAGCAGAGGATAGTAAAACCATACAATTTCTGTACTCACCAAGACGGAGAGAACCAATCACCATTCCTGAATCTTCTCACCCCCCTTTTTGAAATGTCTTCTCGATGGGAAGGGAATGGTGGTGAGAATAGGGGATACAAATATTCTTTGCCTCTTCCTATTATTTATAAGATAGTTGTGGCTGTAGCTGCTGTGGAATTGCAAAATTATAAATTGTGATTATAAAAAACATCCCGATATACGAGACCATAATTATCATACCGTTTACAGAGAAAATATCAAATTTTGGTTCAAGGTATTTTGATGTATGCACTTAATCATGGGAAAAACAACAGTTAAACAACAGCCTAACAATTATTGTTACATTGGCGAATTTCAAAATATTTTCAAATGGCAACACCAACTTTTTTTATTGGAATGTGTTTATAGTGATGTTTATGAATTAAACAATTCCAATTTAACTCAAACATACTATTTAATAATACTAAAGTTATTTACAGTTAGGTAAACATCAAACATATTTTTATATTAACTTAGAACTAACAATTGACTAATTAACTGAAACTTTTACAACAGTCGCTACGAGCATTTTATGTGCGATGCATCACTCCCAACGCGGATCTTCGAATCTGGCGAATCACTCAGTTTCTTGCGCCGTGCTTCGAATCTGCCGAATCACTCAGTTTCTTCCGCCGTGTGATTTTTCTCCTGTATCCATCCGCTTCGCGGCGGGACCACTACAGTAGCCCCCCACCAGCGATAGCGAGATTTCTTTCCAGTAGTTACAGGTACCGCCTGAAATGTACACGTCGACCTGAGCGTGTAACTATGGCAGTTGGAATGACACTTGGAGAAGTAGATGTTTCCTCTTTCGATGCCTCCGTCTCTTGTTCGACAAGTGAAGTAGGGTGATCCTCATCTTTTGCAATGTAGGCAGGTTTAACCCGGTCTATATTAACCGTAATTTCCCTTCCACGAATGAGCAGTTTGAAGACTTTATCTCCTCTTTCCATAACC